>WAAD01021623.1:79784-99696 GCA_013389945.1 Fregata magnificens | reverse complement strand
GCGGAGGGTGCAGGTGTGCGGGGAGCCGGCGGGGCACATCAAAGCGTCGCGCTGGCCCCGCTGCCTTTGTAATGCAGGGCCGGCTCGGAAATGAGCTGCCCCCTCCCCAAAACGGCCTCCAGAAGGGCCCCGCACCCCGGGCGGGGGGCCTGCGAGGCTCGGCTGGGCTGCCGGCGACCAGCGCAGATAGGGCTGGCACCAGCGCCTAATGGTTTTATGGGCAGGAGAGGTGGACAGGAGAGAAGCTTCAAAGGCTCCTCTTGTCCAAACATCCCTCTCCCTTCCCCGCTCGACGCACCGGGAACCTCAAAGGCGGGGGCGATCTGGCAGCTCCTCAGCCCTTTCCCCCCCCCGAGACCGGCAGAAAGCAAAGACAGGCATCCCAGGCCCGTGCAGGTTCCTGTAACAAACGCTCCTGGCAGCCTGCCTCCCTCAAGCCGCGGGGAAACAGCCACCTTAGCACGCCATCGGCACCGCTGCTGCTGCCTCCATCTCTACATGGCCTCCCACCGTCCTGTCCTACCCTGCGCCACATGGTCCCCACCTCTCCGCCATGGACAAATGCTGCCCCCCCTCGCCCCCCAGCCTCCTCGCCGGGCCTGGCATCCCCCCGACCCGGCCCCTGCGGCAGCTCCCCGAACACAGGCTGAACGTGCGGGTCCCCTCCAGCAACTCCCAGGTTGCGGCCGCAGTGTACGTGGTCCAAGACCTGCAAGTACCCAGCCTTTCACTTTGCCTCATGAGCAGCGCCCGAGACGTGAATCACCAGACTCGGCAGCTCAGAGCGCTGAAGTATATTTTTTATCGAATTCCTTGCCCCCGCCACGGTGGACTTGCTGTGTTTGTTTGCAGCACGCTTCGCTTCCTCCCCCATCCAGATGTGCTGTACCTGCAGCTGGTGGCCCATCTCACCTGGCAGGCAGATGTGGGGCTGCGAGTGCCAGAATTAGCCTCAGGACAAAAAAGCCTTGTGTGACCCAGAACCTCAGCGGGAGGGAAGTTTTACTGCTCGGGCACAGCAGGATCCATGTCTGAAGAAAACAGGGTGACTTTATTCACATCTTCTATATCCTCCCTTTTCCTCCTCCCACAGCCCCGAGCGTGACGGAGGGATGGCGAGGTGTATGTGTGTGTAGCCACGCATACATGTTTTGGGTCTGTTTCTATAGGGAATAGACAGAATGGAAAGTTTATCTCCGGGAGTCTGGGGAGGAAGGAAGTTGTGTATGGATGAATGGCTTTTCCATGACAAACAATGAGTCTGCACAGACATGGTGTGATGTCACCTAAAGAATTTCCAAGCCAGCCTCAGATACAGAAAACCTTCTCGCTGGCAGAGATGAGAGCATCCCACCTTTCCACCTCACCACAGCCAGAAGGAAGACTAGGACAGGGGGAAAAAAAAAGCCCTCACTGTCTCACACGCACACAAGGCATGCACCATGTAAACAGATGACACGATGGGAGAGGGGTATCTCCAAACTTCGCCCTCACCGAGGCTCCTCACGGATTCTGAGAAAGGAGTAAACCGTGGCAAGCCGCCCCGGTGCCTCTCCCAGCCAGGAATGTGAGACAGCACCAGCCGATGAGGCACTTCCACAAATACGGGTGATGTCAATGTCCGTGTTCGTGTGAGCTTCTCCAAGCGCATGTGCGCAGCCACAGCACTCTGCAGGGCAACAAGGATGTATCACCACGCGGCGCTGGACCGGCGGCCCACCTCTGGCACTGTAGCGTGGTGGAAACGAAAACCTTTCCAGCTGGTAAAGTCTGGGAGATGCTCATGCAAAACTTGGTCCAGAAACACACGGCATTAATTAAATATCTCATTTTAAGTGCTAATATTCAAAGGCAGCCGATGATTAACAACAGCAAAGTGTTGTGAATACTGCTAGTAGCAACTCAACCTCCAAAAAGCACCAGCAAGGCAATGATCTTATTTTGAAACATGAGACACAAAAATTGCTGTACGGGATAAGATCACTTATCTAGCCAACCTAATATCCTGTCAAAGGCGGCAACTAAAGGAGATGCTTCAGCAGCAAAGGTCTGAAACTCTGAGCTCTACCCAAATTCTGCCACTGGCAAGAGCAACTGCCATTGAGTTGAGATGTGTATTATGGAAGTGAGTCCTTTTTAAGGTGCTGGAAATAATTTCTTCACTGGCTGTGTTTATGACTTCAGATAAAGTAGCAATAGCAGGTGAGGCATTGTTGGAAGGATTTAGCCTCAGCCAGCAACTTCCAGACCGAAAGCTGCAAAGCACTTGGCCAGTGGTCCAAAGAATACTGTCTATCCCTCTTCCTTGCTCCTGTTTCTACTTGCCACCAAAATCTTGAAAGCGAGCTTTCGATTTTGTAAATAAAAAGCTTGGGTTATTTTTTTAAGCCTGAACAGCTTTGGCAAGGTTGTTTGCCAAAGCAGGGCTGGGTGGGAGAAGTCAGTGAAATTTTGTAAGGACAAGAGGTGGGGTGAAGTGGGGCTGCTGGAGGGCTAGGATGAATGGAGCCAGCGAGGCGTCAGGTAAGAGAAGGGGGTAAGGAGCTCCTGGCAGGTAATCCCGAATGACGGACTGGGATGCTGGGAGAGTCATCAGGATTTGTGTGGCTCAGGGGAAGGAGGCTAGGAATGAGCAGGACTTTGGGATGGCTCCATATAAGTGACATGAAGGGGTCACTACGCTAACGGGTATAACGGAGGCCCTAGAGGAAGTCAGCCTCACCCACTCTTCCGTTCCCTGGCTAAGCCCTGTCTCAAATCCAGGAGAGCCCAACCTCACCCCAGGCAGACCACCCCTCCTGGCCATCACCCCTGTCCACTCCCCACCATCCAAGTGATTCCCACTTTCATCCCAAACCACTCCTCCCCTGCAGCAGCCCACTCACACCAACTCACACCGCTCCTGCTACAGGAAGGGGCAGTAGAAAGAACTCCGAAACTGAGGGTTGCTCTTGGTTCTGCTGGAAAAGGTCCCATCCCACCCCTTGGAGTGGGCCTGGCTCACTCAAACAGCGGTAGTGAACCCATGCTGCGCCCCGAGTGCTGATGCTTTCACCAAGACCACTGAGGATGACCTGGGCTGTCACCTGAAAACGGGACATGAATCTCAACCTTCAGATTAAAGGTCTAATGCTTCCTTCTTAGGTCTAGCTGCTCCCTTCTTAGAGGGAAAAGCAGCGGCAGCAAGCCTGTGTCTTCATAAAGCCTTGGCATTCTGCTGCATTCAACAGTCTGCTGCCCTAGGCAACTGTCTACTGTGTTGCCTGGCTGCCTAAAATTAGTACCTGTGTTTGCCTTTGTTCGATTTTCAGAGGTGACAACTGTGCACGAAGCACAAATGTACACATCGAGTTTCCAAAGTTACGGCTTTCCCAATACCGTCCCTGCCGCGTTTGCTGGAGGGAAGCTGCAAGACTCCAAGAAAGAAGAGGAGGTCATGTCTATGAAATCATTTGCAAAGATTTGGCAGACCATGAAAAAAGTTGAACCCTGGCTGGAAGACAGCCCTGATAAATTAGAAAAGGAGTTACTCATGCAAACTCCTTGTCCTACCCTTATTGTTTTCGAAAAATTTGGGATGTCCCCAAGTGTGACACAGATCTTTATCAAGTGCTATAAGGAGTGCTAAAAGAAAATGTAACTCTCTTGCCACGTAACTTCAATGATCCTCCTCTCTGCCTCTTGTCTAGTTTCTCCCGGGCTGGGGAGCACTGGAAAACATTCTTGATCAAGAGCCTCTTTCAAGTTCCTGTTTATTCTTGCAACTTGACTGTGGTTCAATGCTTGTTTCTAATGACTCGCAATGTCCAGTGCATCCAGAAACATCTACTGCTCTCTCTGACATAAGACACTTACTCAAGATAGGAAAAATATTCACTGAAGTAGAGTCTCCTCTACTTAAGGAGCCAGTAGAGATGCATTACCCAGAAAGGAGGGTTTACATGTGCTGCTCGAAAGGGAACCCCTGCCCTCTGGTTCTATGTCATGGACCTGCTGGTTGATGGCTCCAAGAGATGTACCGTAACGTCCTGCTATACATCTGCTTCTGGCAGCCAGGCTTCGTTTTAACCACAGTTCTTACTAAGACTTTAGGAATCTCATTAAATTCGCATACCTGCCCATTCAGCTGAACCAGTCTGAGAGGGAGTATAGATTAAAAAAAAAAAAACAAAAGTCCCTTGAAGCTAAATTGCAGACCTCACACAGAAACCTAAATCATCTTTTATCCCACCACCCCCCACTCATTCGGTGCTGTGCTGCTTCCCTGCTGCCGACCTTTCAGCACCGTACCACCATGTTGCTGTACTGGTGTCAACCCTCCCAGATCTAAATGTGTTATTTTATTTGTATAGTGATTATTACTTAAACAGCCACTGAAGTGACCTCCATAGGTCCAGGGGTGTTACGGAAGGTGTAATAAAACCTTCTCAAAGTATACCAGCGCATCAGCCCTTCGTGTCCGCCTCTTTTGTCTTGACATTGCCTTGCCTCGCTGAATTGTTATGCACTGTCTGTCTCCGCTGGAAGGGCAGATTATTCCTGCCTATGTCCCGCTTGTTTCTTTTGGTACTTATACACTCAGTTTTATCTCCTGATGTGCTCATGTGCTACCTTTTTCTGCATCTCATCACCTGTCACCCCTGCTGACAGATCCAGATTTCCTTTCACCACTACCTTGCTCTTTCATTTTTCCATGACTCCCCTGGCCAATGACATCCAGTCTCACTGTCACCAGGGTATGTAGTGCAGCAAATGCCAAGATATACCTGCCAGTCTCAGCAGACCCAGTGACAACTGTCCCTGAAGTGCCTCACCAAGGAGAGCAAGAATGGAGGAAGGTTGCAAGTAAAGCAGAAGTATTAGACAACAAAAGAGGCCAGATACTAAATATTTTCATCATTTAAAACCAGAATAGGTAAAAAGGCTAGTGATTCTATGAATAAAACAGTTTCTCATTAGCAAAAGATACAGAATATATGTAAAACCTTGTGAACATTGTCATTCATGCGACAATATTTCACATGACAGGCAGGGAGCTCACCTGGAGCAAGACCATCTCACCCGCTACAAAAAAAAGGAGCAAATTCCAAGGATAAACCTGGGCATGACCCTCCTCCCTCTCAAGGGGATTCAATGGTAGTTGTACTCTTACAGGAGATTAAATCCCAGTGGTGAGCCAGCCTGGTCCACTGAGACTAGATGTCCCAAAGAAAAGTGCAAGAGACTCAGCAGCAACCTGTGGAGCACCTGCAGAAGCTGCGTGTGCTGAAACAAAATCGATTTCGATTTTTCGAAATCAAGAAGGAAGCAACATAGAACCATCCCTGCAGGTACACAGCTGCCTGGAAACCTTCCATATTTCCAATATCCCCAGGGACAGATCCAGGTCATCCAGTTCCCTTTTCCACGGGAACTCTATTTGCATGTTGGCAATCTCAGTCAAGAGACAGAGACCTGAACCAGGACATGTCTGGCCCAAATTTTGCACTTCTTGTTCCCATCACTACTAGAATACCAGGGCTTCTGGGGCTGCAGCAAATCGTCCTTAATCACAAACTGAAACCTTCTTAACATCCTTTATTTACGTGGGCAAGCCCTGTAAGAAATTAGACCAGCTCCACCATGTGTAGTCATAATCTAACAAATCACTAAATGCATATGTTTGAAAAAAGTACCAAGCATTATCCTCTGATGACTGTTCCGTGGCTTATTTAAGATGCCCGTGCTGTCACAGCTTACTCGCCAAACAGGCACTCCATCTCCTTAATTTGCACTAACAATTTCTTCTTCAGAAATTGTTCCCCAGACCCCCTCAAAGGAGCCACGGGAGGTCAGGTTGAAACACAAGCCCAGGCAGGGTTAGGAAGCCCGTGCTGCTGCTCCCCAACATCGCAGGTTTCTAGGAATGAAAGACTCCAACCCTTAAGGCCATCCAGCCAACACCTTCCCCAAGTGTGAAGTTTACATGGAGGATTAACCTTCCTAGAGGGGAATAAGACATGAAGAAAGCAAAAAGAAGAAAGCACATCCCTCCTTTATTTGTTTTCCAGGGGCCAACCCTGGGAGCTGGTTTGTTACCTGCTGTAGCTGACCGTGGCACGGACCCCTCAAGCAGTGATAGGAGGGCAGCCCTTGTCCTGCTAGAGACCTGATGCTGGCTGCAGGATTTGCATGAGAACTCTGGACTCAGATTATGGTGGTTACGAGCGTGTACGTCAGCCCTCCTTGAAGATTAGGAAGGATAACAGGACAAAGTTCTCCGACAGTGTGAGCAAGGGGGCAGCGAAAGGCGATCCAAGTCAAAGCAACTTCTCTGCAGAGATTTCAGAACAGGCCAGGGGATGGAAACGGCTGGATGACTTTGTTTTCTTCCTTACTCTGATCTTGCAAAGCACAGAGCACCCTTCATCCTCCCGAAAGGGGTGTCTAGCTCCCCTAGTCCCACTGGAGTCATCCCAAACAGAGAAGATTTATGTCTCTGCATCTCACAAGCCTGCACCTCATTTTTGCTCTGAGTATATATTCCTTTTAGTTTGTTCCATACTCTGTAATAATTACATTAACTGGCAAAAACAGTGAAATATTTAAAATACAGTTAAGCTGCTTCTGCAGTGGTTCTTAGCTCTCCAGAAGTGAATGACCAGGGGGAGCATGGAGATGCATGGTTACTGCTCTGTCTTGGACATTCAACGCAATTAACAGTGTAGGTCACAGGGACTGGTGTCAGGCTGACTCAGATCAATAGCCTCCTGTCAGTTAAATCATTGCCAGCAAAGCTCGATACAGACATTTCCAAAGGAAATAGTAAGCCATGGGATATATTCAAATTGAATTTAATTTCTCTCCTTCCTGTTAGAGTCTTCAAAGGTGTTCTTATAAAGTCCAGTCTAATGAAAATAATAATCAGCTCTTCCTCCACTCTGGAATTGCAAGGCAAGCACATACACACCATACATTAGACCCCACAACTCTAACAGCCACTATTTTTCCCTTACCTTACAGAAGGGGAAAAAGAGGTGCAGGAAGGACTGAGTAACAGGTTCAAAACAGTAAATCTGTGGTGCAGATTTACCTCCATTCAGCAAAGCATTAAACCAGGTGCTTGAAAGTAAACATACGCCTACTCATTTTTTGCTGAATCAGGATCAAAATTAAAATCTGCCTGCTTTTTCCATTCTTTCGACCACCAAATACTTTTGCCATCAATTAAACATTGTTCCTGCTCAAATACAGTGCATTCAAAGCACAAGTAATAAACAAAACATTTTGGGAATAGTGCCCCAGTGTATCAACTGTATCATCTACATAGTTACCACAAACAGTTTCCAAACCAAAGAAAAAACATTTTCCAAGCATGCTTATTATGTTTTAGTGTTAAAAAATACATATAGAAAAGGCTGAAACACTATAAATAAAGTCCTATCTATATCAGAAGATTACACTGATTTAACCAATTTCAGAAACGTCACGCTTCAGTGTAGGAATTTCCTGTTAATTCTGGATGCAACGGATTTAAGCTAAACCCGTTCAAATCATCTTGGGAATAGGCTGCATATACATTTGTACCAAAAAGAAGATAATTTTATATCTCACCTTTAGGCTAGCACCAATCACATATGTGCAATTCTAACTGCAGAAAATAAAGTATCCTATTTAAGATCTTGTTTGTAAAATGCTATTATAGCATTGTCACCTCCTTAAATAAAGAGTTTCCAGATACAAATTTTCAGCAAAATGTGAATTCATGCAAACCTAATCTGGAAGAGTTATATCAGTATATCAGTGTTGTGTAGGTTCGTTACCCTTTAAACCAAAAGCAAAGCCTTCAAAATTAAGGTCTGTACTGATTTAACTAGCCTGTTCAGTTCAATCACTGCATTTTTTTTTCTTTTTAAGTAGATGAGGTCTAATATTAGGAACAAGAGGTTGTGCCTCTTTTCAGTGACACATCATATGATCCCATATATAAACTCAGTGAGCATCTTGAAAGCTGTGGTTTATTTGGGGTCCCTACTCTGGCATCTCACCATGCAAAAAGCTGCGACTCTTTCTCTAATTTCCAGTCTAAATTTATTCACGGTCAGCTCACGCCCATTTGTTCATGTGCCAGCTTGTCCCATAAAGCTCAGGATGCCAAAACTGAGGCTGGAGCCTGACAATATGGTTCTGCTGGCAGCATTACCAGGGTAATAAAGACCTCTCGCTCCCACCCCGGGGGCTCATCCCAGTCCTGTGTCGCAGGACGCTGCTCTTTCAAGGTGCAGCTCCTTGACGATATAAGCAGTTACAAAGATGATATAAGGAGTTAAAAAGATTCAAAATCAAACTTCACAAAAAGAAAAGACCAGGTTTTACTTATTTAACAGCCTGGACTGGTTCATGTGGGAATCAGACACGCGGCAGAGTGGGGCCGGAACACATGGCTGGAGGGGGCTGAGCCATGGCAGTACCACCTTCGCAGGAGTTAAATTTGCATGGAGTCACACCAGCACTTCAAGAAAAGTTATATTCCTGGGAGGTGTTTTGATTGTGGATCCATTCCCTGACTGATTTCACAGCTCACTGCCACAGGCTGAGGGCACAACTGCACAGAGGGTGAACATCAGCTTCTGGGACAGGAACTAATTAAACCCATATTTCTGCCAAAGCCCCTGTGTTACCAGGGCAAGGCCTGAAGTACAAGAATATGGTAGTAAAAAAAAAAAAAAAGTAAGTCTAAGTCTCAAAAAATTAGTAACAAAGCGTTAATTTGAAAGATGCCTCTCTGAAATTACCTGTTTTGGAACAGATGAGGTTGCCAGTGTAGCAACTAGTATTTGCTGCTTTGTAAATCCTTCCCTGAGCAGAAAGAAAAAAGAACTGGAAAAGTAACTAAAATTGCTAGTGCACTTTACTCAAATTTATTCCTTTTCAGTGACTTTGAATTTGACTCAGTTTTCAAAGCATATTATATAGATATTTAAACTGCCACAGCTATCCAAAAGCTTTCCAAAAAAAGCTAGGCTTTTTTCCTGCTTCACTCCTCAACATGAACTGTAATGTGACATTTTTGCTGGTGGTACAGACACTAGAACCGCACCTACCTTCTCCTCCTACAGCTCTGCTGGCCCAGCAGGGCTAATGAAAGTCAAAACTCGCTTGACATCAACACAGCCAGTGCAAATTGTCGCTAGACTGGCTTTCCACCCATCGTGAGGGTTTCTAAGCACATCCCGCACTTCACTGGTTGGGACTTTATCCTCCGAAGAGCTCAGCCCACACCTAGGCTTCAAAACAAGGAATCAGATTTCAGGAGTGCCTGTGGAAAACCGAGCTTTCCCTTTCCTGCTTTTGACATGAAAAATGTTGTAACCACCAGAAGCAAAACTCCAAGGGGTTAAATTATCTGGAAAATGTAGGTGCTTATCTAACACCTCATCTACTCAGAAAGTGCTGTTCAAGCTTGTGGATGATGGACACCGGAGAATTTGGCCCTAAGCTGTTCTGAGAGTCCAGTCTGTAGTACTCACAGTTTGTAGCTCTTCAAATACGGATTTAGAAGTCACCTTTCTGGCAGCAGGTGCAGCTGGGCTGGATAAGGGTACCCGATTCAGATCGTTATGATCCTGCAAACTTCAGAAAGGCACTTGGATATTTTGGCTTCTAATGCCACCCAGTTTTTCAACCCAGTTTGCTATCAGGAGCCGAGGGAGGGCAGGACTGCTTCTTTTGATGCAATGTGGGTTGATGTCATCTTTGAATGATCATACACCTACGGCGTCACATGGCGTGAGATTGTCACCAGGTCTCAGAATCACACTTGAAGAAGGAAACAAGTAACTACTGAGCGATTCTCATGCCTGGTGAAAATTCAGGTATCTATACGATCAATGCGCTAATTTATCAGAGGGAAGGGCGTTTTTCCTCAGAAGCAACCAGAGCTTGGAAGACAGGCTGAAATCCTCTCCTGTGGCCAAACTTTACCCTGGGCACAAGGTGGACATCAGGTCAGGTGCCCTGCAGGGACAGCCCGCCTCCCCTCCCCAGTCACACTGAGGCTGCATCACACCTTTAATGCTAATGGTACTCTCTGGCCATATAATGCGTGGCACTTAAATTGCACTGCATTGGCATTTCCAGCAAGGAGCACGTACAAAGCCGACGATTTGGCACAAACAGTCCTCGCTGCGGTGACTTCGTCTGGAGCTCTGCTGATCTAGGCAAGGTGGGGATCTGACCCTGTGTCTGGTGACTACAGCAAGGGGTCAGGTCGGGACCTTGTCTTCCCAGCACCACTGCTGATTTGCTTAGCCAGCCATCTCATTTTGGTTATAACTAACTGTGACTCTGAAATTTAGTTTCTTCATCGGCCAAGGGGAGGTAAATTTATTTCAGGACCGGTATTGTGATCTTGCTTGTGGATGCTGTGATACGTTACAGGCTCTAATGCATTTAAGGATCCTTCAGTGAAACCATGTAAATACAGTTACTATTAACTCCATATTCATAGTAATACCTCAGGCAGAACTTACCAAACACAAGAGAACTGTCTATAGGAGACAGCTTTTTTTCAAAGAAAGAAATGTGTTTACTCTTCCCTGGAAGCTAAAGGGAAAACATGTACCCAGTGGGAGAAATCCAGTGGGTTAAGTTCTTCCAATTGCCACCCAAATAGAGAAAATGAAAATTATCTATTTTATGCTGTCATTCAAAAGGACATTTACAGTACCAGAGATTTATTTTTCCCATTATCTTGAACATATTTATTCTCCCTGGGCAATATGTTATTGAATATGTTGACTTGACAGGACTAGGGAATTTCTGTAGGTGGAACAGCTGTACATCTGGAATGCAATCTTGGCTTTTTTGGACAAATACAAAGTTCTTGCAGTGAAAAATGTGTTTGTCCTGCAAAAAGTAGTGTATTTGTAGAGAAGGTAAGGATTGCTTGTCTTGCAGGTGAGGGAAGCCTGCTGCATTGCATAGAAGGGTTATGCTTGCATGTGTGCTTGCAGGTATGGACCACAGAAAGCTGGTGTATGAGGATATATGCGCCCATCCCTGCAGTGGGCAAGGTGTAGGAGGAGAGAAGGAATTGCCTGAGTCTCTATATTGCAGGGAAAGCAAGAAATCCTATTAAGGATTTATGCTGTTCCAGCAAAATCACTTCCTCACTTGAAACAGAAGCCAGCTTTTTCATTGTCTTTAATTCACTCACGCTGACAGCATGCAGTTCTTCGGTCAAGCCCAGTGCCGGTTTTGTACCGAGAGATTCATCAGTAAGAAACGGGGTACCAAGCCTCCTACCTCCTATTCCTGCTTTTGGTCATAATTTCAGTTGCCTTTGAAATGTATTTCCAATGTATTTTGGGTGGACAGCCCTTATATTGCTAAACACTCATAGAGTGAAAGCAGTTACTTATTACATGAATGGGTTTGAAAATATAGTGACATGCACGTTCAAAAATATGTTCTAGAGAAGGCATGCATGGGAGATGTCTGAGAAGACATTTGTGCGTTTGTGTAATAATTATAATATGTTTTCATTTACACAGTGTCTCCTCCATGCACAAGGGAATATAACGAAATGTAACTAAAACCGCATATCCTTACAAATAAAGGGAAGGAGAGTGTTTCATACAAAGGTTAAACAAAAAAATCTGTTTAATGTCACTTTAGGGATTAGAGGAACTGGAGTAAAACAAACATCCAGAACAAACTTTGAGGGGTTGCTTCAGGAAAAGCACGTGTGTGAGTGTGTGCCATCACATCTGCATATTCAATACGTCTTGCTGGGACAGCTCGGGGAAAATAGGAAGCTGGAAATTTTCAGTGTGGGAATTAGATGGAAGAATGTGAACCATTCTAAACAAAACATAGCAAAGTTGCCAGCTGACTTGCTAAAATGCCAGTGCTCTCTAGGATCCCTTGAAACAGAGCTGAGGACTGGCCTTGCTGTTCAGGCAGTGGGTAGGGAGCCAGGAGATCTGGGCTGTATTGCTGGCCCTGCAACAAACCCAGCATGTGACGCTGGAAAGTCATTCAGCCCTAAGTTTCCAAAAACTGAGTTGATGCCTATACTTCTGGGCACCTAGCATGAGATAGCGTGAGCCCAAACACCCGGCGTTTCAAATGGAGTTAAGCCGCAGGTACTAACTTCCCATCCATGAAGAAGATACATTTTGGGGCTCAGTTTCATCATGGATGCAACGGGGCAAAAACCTGCGAAGCAACCGGGAACAATACAAAGCTGCAGGTATTACATGAGTACACAGACCTCTCATTTTGCCAAAGGAGAGGTGCTACAGATATGCAAAGGAGTATTTAGTTCCCTGTTGTTTCCCACGTCCTGGCAACCATTGCCATTCTATAAATATTTTCACAAGTTTCAATACCTCTGGAGATTTTTGTTTATGTTTCCCACTTCAGGGCATCAAGGAATAATCTTCTTACGAAAGGATTCACTGTTTCAGAAGGAACATAAAGAATACAGACCAGGATTGCTGGCAAAAAGTGTGGAACACCACCACCGACAAGACTAGGAAAATAGTACATCTCAGGGGTGAAATAGTGGAAAGAAAGCGGCTTTTCCACATAATTTAGTCAGCATGTATGCTGGGGGAAAAAAAAGGAGTAAAAGCAGTATTTCTAGCTTACGTTTTCCTGTGCATACACATTTTTTCTTAAAATTGGGAACCACCTGGATTAAAGAAAGTTGTGTTCTCATAGTACGTGACAAGGTCTGGTCACATAGAAGATTAATTTACATCATACCGTAGGCAAAGGATTATTGTGTTTTTTCTGAATGGTGTAGAAACAAGTTGAAAGAACTAGTTTAAAACACAGATCCTATTTTACCCATTTATATTTCCACCTCCAACATGGTGAACTCTATACTTTCTTCCCACCCTGTTTGCGTCTGCCCTTAATTTTACCCCCGCATTTTCAGAGAGGATTTTCAAGATTTTTGTCATGCACAGGTAGATAACACGCGCTGGCAAATTTAGCAGTGTGAATGGCATTTTAGAATGTCCACACGTCCCCAAGAACAGAAGCAAGAACGAAAGCAGTTTCTGAAAGCCACCTCCTTTTGCCACCACTTCTCTGTGCATCCATTGGAGTTGCAGCCGAAAACTTCCAGAAAATCAGGGGAATTTAGCACCAACAGTTTCTGTGCTGTTACCTTTAGATGTTAAAGTAACCTTCCTTTGGCCAGAACTAATGCAAATCCTCCATCAACCATAAAATTGTATTTTGCATCTTTATCCTGCCTTCTGTATAAAACTGTATTTTGTAACTCTCATCTGCAGTTTGTGCCGGGCTCTAACTGTGACTCTGACTTTCACAGCATGTTTCCAAAACAGTACTGCCCTATTTTTCAGTTTTCCTCTAAGAACTTACTTCAGAGCCGATGCTCGTAGGGCAGGTGACATAACTTTGTCTAATTCTAGTGAACTGCCAATTTTAGAATGCTATTTACTACCTGAAAATGTGCTGGTGGCCACAGTCCAGAGAGGGAGGAGTTAATAGTTGAAAGTAACGCTGCAGTAATCCATGGTTACAAAAAGCCCGTGTTTTAAGAACCACACAGCTACATCCATACCCTCCCGGGGCTGAGCTTACCTTCTTGCAAGGTGACCTCTAACTCTCCCTATTGCAAGAATATACAAATTACCCATCCCTGGACCTCACTCCTGGGGCCCCATGCAAGGCTTGACTGGAGAGGGACAAGCCCAGGTACTGATTCCTTTTCTTTCTTGGAGCTTCTGACAGAGAGGACAGCAAGAAACTTCCCTGATAGCGAAATAACCCTTACTCGCAAGCTAGCCAGTATCGCTACATTTGGCCTGACTGCATGGAAACCTTCGGCAGAGGGGAGGCTGCACTCGCTCTTCTCCAACCTCAGCCAAAGGCCAGAACATCTCCTCCATCCCAGACTGAACATGCTGGCTGCCAGGGCAGTTACATGCTCACAGTGTCTGGCCATCTCTGCTGGGTTTTGGACTAAACAGCTGTTACAGAGGAAGATTTCACAAACCCGCTGCTGTAACAGGTACCACACAGCATGTCGGACACACATGTTTCTGCTGTGACTGCAGCGGCTGCCCCTTTTACATTGAGTTGTAGAGGTCTCAGAGTTCAATCCCCAGGAATGGCTTATGAAAGCAATTACTACCTGAAAGGTCTCTTTGTTTTTGTGCCACTGCTTTTAATAACAATGATTACATCAGATATTTTCTGCCATCTCGATCTTCTTTGGTCCTGCTAATAAAGAAACGACAAAGCCCAACACTTAAAATAGCACCCAATGCAATGAACTGCAAGCGCTGAGGTTTGAGATTTTACATCCTGCCCTCCCAGAGCACTTTCCCTTTGATGATTTTAACCATTGAGTACTGAGCTTCGTATAAGCCACGAAGGGTGTGACACGCATGGTGGAGTCAGAGAATCGCCTGTGGCCAGGGGCCCAGGTCGCTTGCTCTAACCACCAGACAGTCCTGTCCCACAAGAGCCCGCGAGACATACATGACAGGCATGCAACATTCAAGTGCAGTTGCCTGGACCATAATATATTATCTTGGTTCTTCAAGCGATCCTTTCATTTATGCTTGGTTCAATCTGTCACAGCAGCAACAGTTGCTGGCCAGTTTAATGGCAAAACTGGGAATATAACCCAGACCTCCCGCGCTTTACATCCTCTGACCATTCCTCCTCCTATCAGCAGAGTTATATTCTTGTCAGCTATTGACTGACAAGTAAAATCAAAACCAGAAGAAAATACCCAAATCCCAAAGGCTCAAATTTAGAGCTGGAGTCTGCACTGAGACGTCAGCTCTGAATTTTGCCCCAGCACCTAATCCCATATCCACAGTACGCTGTATTCTGAATAAGCCACCTCCAACACCAGGAAATACACGGTAAATCAGAATTACTTTGTGCAGGAGGAACCGCGTAATCCTAAAGCACAGCCTCACGTAGCACCTGTTGGAGGCACGATACCTGCAAAGTAAAGAAAAAACACCAGGTTTTTATTTTTAAGGAAAGCTTCATAGTAACCTAAGCTTCACAACAAAGCTCTGCAATGCAAGAGGATCCTAATGTTAAAATTTCCAGATAACCCACTGATTAGTTACATTTTCTTTATAATCTCTGGTCAAAAAAAAAAAAATCATGACCAGTATGAATTCCAAAGGGAATCCATTCACTTAACAGCCCTATCCTGATTTATATATGTGTGTATGCGTGTACATAGGTATGTATATATGCTTATGTATCTAAAATATGCACATTACGCATCTGTTCTGCCTACACTTAAACACATAGGTCTTAATAGAGATCTTTGTCACGTAATTACTGGTTGCATTCACAGAAGAGTTCTAGGGGATCACTTTTGCTTTACGTTCAAGAAAGGAAAGGAACCTCCAAAACACCTCACTACAGCTTCTCTGACACCTTGCTAAGAGCAGAAAAGCTCTACAGTAGTAGTTAGGAGTCCACTCAGTGTGAAATGCTGATGGGCACCACGTTCCCTCCACAACAAGCTGGCACCATTGTTTTGCTGAGCCACGTCAGAAGATGGTGGCTTAGGTGTCAACAGTGCAAAGAGACTGTTTTGGTCTCATCCATACACAAAAAACATTCCCCAAAGTGACTTTGAGGAAGTTCCACTAAACCAACTTTAAACCCAGTTTAAGACCATGGCCTATATCAGGCTTAGTTGATTTCTGTGGGCATGCTTCAGATCTGACGAAGGACGTCTGGAAGCCAATTTGTGAAGGACAACTGTAGCCCCCTGGAGCGTGGCTGACATTAGAACTTGATCCCATCCCAAACCAGCGTTAGCTGAACTACTCGTTAAGCCAGTTGCATTTTTTGCAGAGGAGAAATTTCCCCACTGTAGCTTAGACTGCGGTGAAACGTTTTAAACTGAGAAGTAATGTAGGGGTGGGCTGGACAAAAGGACTGAACACTCAACATCAGCCAGTCACAGGAAATTTGCTAACGGATTGTATCAGCCTACACCCCAAACAGCACCAGCCTGCAGCCTCTGCAACAGATGAGGGAGGCTGAGGCCATCCCTGCCTTGTTTTTTCCAAGTAAAGCACCACCATTTTAAATGAAAGCCTAGGTCTCCAGAGCTGTCTGCGTGAATGAGGACCCCACTAAGCTCCTACCTCCCTAATATCCCTTTGATCATCATAGCTGTACCGAGTGGAGCACATGAGTTTGAGCTGCCTGTATACCCCTTCGCTGCACTCTTCTCTGCTCCCTCGGAGGAAGCTGCCTCTCAGCTCTCAGGCGCTGGGATGTGGGACAGCGCAGTCGGGTGGGGCAACGGGAGGCATGAGCAACTGCAGGGCACAAGAGAAGGCAAGGGGGAACACAGTCCCTCAAGGAGCCCGTTCATGGAAAGGAGTACGGTTAGCTAGGCAAGGCGGGGAAATGCATTACTTCAGGAATTAATTTAAGGTTAAATGGATCAAAAGAGAGAGAAGGGTGAGCGGACCATGGGCTTTATTGTTCAAGCGGGTTTGTGTCATTTCTCTCCCGCAGTCCCAGCAGCCACCGCCCATAGGTAAGAAAAAGCCAAAGGCCAAGAAGGTTCCTGTGGGTAAATTCACAAGTTTTCCATTCCGTGGCTGAAGCCATGAAAATGCAGTAAGCACATGCAGTAGGGTGGCAGAAGAAAAGGAAGGGTAGGGAAGGACTCTGTTATCTTTTAAATGATTAATTTGAGGTAAAAGTTACCCTGCAAATTGAGAAGCAAGAACAACAAATAGGGACAGGTTGAGATGGGAGCTGCAGAAAGACCTGGTGGATGTTATGCCCAATCATGCAATAAAAGATACAGGATAGATGACGGTGCAGCTTTATTGGCACGAATTACTTCCAATTGCAGGAGCCACAAGTGAGTTACGTGGATCCTCCTGAACCCCTGCCAAGCAAAACTGTCCGGCCTCTGCTGAACACCGGTGTAATTGGGGGAAAAAAAAGAATGAAACATTTATCTGGCAAGTGCTTTCAAAAAGAGAAAGCGGCTGTCGGGAGCTGCTCAAGGGGCTGGAATGCTGGAGATGGTTCCAGGGGGATGGATCAGCCATCAGAGTGCATAGGAGGCAGGCAGGGATTTTTAATAAAATGCAGTTTATCGCATGGTGATTACCACCTCCTATTTATACCGTGTGAGATCATAAAAAACACGGCACATATTTCGTTACTCCTGGAAACACAAAATCAACTGAACAACCATGTGATAAATTGGCCCTTTTCATGCACTTTTACTTTGTCTTTCTAAACCTCTATTTCCAAACATCTGTCGCTCAGACAAAGCAAGCAATAAAAATCTACTAGAAAAATACTTTCTCGGCTCCCTCCCACAAAAACAACCCCATAGTAGATTAGGATTATGAGTCCAAATTCCAGGGCTGTTCCACTTAACATGTAAATCTTAATCGTTCACAAGGAAGCACAGACACTCGAAGTATATAACATGTGAGGCAGGGAACTTCAGGGTCTCCAGAAAATGCATCATCTATTTCTAACCTTTGCTGGTTACACACAAGAGGCATTAAAGACACCACGTGCTAAGGTATAAAGAAAAAAGTATTTCAGGTAAGATTTTATGCCTTAAAGAGCACACCTTTCCCCGCTCCCCCTCAAATGTGGTTTGAAGGGGAAAGGCTTAGAGGGAGGAAATACCGCATTATTTCCATGGTAAGATTCTGCAGTCAAATTCGGGATAATACGGTAAAAGACTTCCTAGCACTCTTTCAGAATGACTTGTATAACTTGCTTGTAGCTTTGCCAGTTATGAGTAATGCAGCAATCACTAAGATATACCAACACCACCTTTGTACCACATTTCTTTCACACGTTGCCTCCTGATGTCTACCGGACTCAGCCTCCTCGTCAGTGATCCCCCTGTCTTCAGCCGAGCAATCCTTGCTGAGGCAGGCCCACGCAGCCCACGAGACGCTGCACCTCTCACCTGCTCCTCACTTCACGGAAATGCTCCTTTTCGGTTGCAACGCTCTACGACTGGTCTGAGCACAGTAGATTTGCAGTGCAGCTGCTCAGCAAAATCTATTGCCCCAAATCTTTTTTCTTATTAACCCAATGGTTAACCATCCCCCCGACAGCGCAAAATAACAATGCTACAAAGATTAATTCGTACTGGGTGACACCCCGGTACAGCGTCTTGTGTGGGACTGCAGCTCCACGATCATTAAAACCAGATCTACACATTGCTGGATCACCCAGGAGTACAAATTTGATCCGGATCGGGCCAAGGCACATGATCACGCTTCTGCTGAATGAGCCAGAGCGAACGATACAGAGCCAACGCCAATTTTATGCCGGCTGTATGCCAGCCGCAGGGGTGCAGACGATACCTGATCTGCCTGGAGTTGTGTACAGCGATACCTGATCCGGCATAAAGTCTGCTAGTAAAAAGTTAACCTGTCAAAAACTTTTTGAATTAACTTGAGCAGGCAGAGTGAATGAATACCAGGTCAGCGCTTCACATCATGCAGCCACCCCATTTCTGAGCCAATAATAGGAGTTGCACTGCTGGATTTTCTGCGTTGCCAAACCACAGCCTCATGTCGATAGCGATGCTTATATGCACGGGGATCTCATTGCAGGATCAGGGCCTAAGAGTCCTTCAACTCGTGTTGCCTCCAACTCAAAACAAAAAGGAAAGAAAAAAGCAGAATGAAATCTAAACTTTTCTCTAAGGAATCAACAGAGTCTACTCATATGGAATCTGTAGGTGAAGACGGAGCCATGGGCGTTTTTGTAGCAGATAAATTTAGACGATGATTAAAATAGAGCCCATTCCTTCAGGTTAGTGAAAGTCTCAGTACAGCAAACACGTCAGCAAGTAGGCTGATTTTAGTAGTATTTTAGTAATCCAAGCAGTATTAAAAATGCGCCCTGTCGTGTTGAACAAATGTGAACTTTATTTTTTTCTTTACAGCCTTTTGGCACAGAATGGCAGTCCTGCTCTTTTGAAACTGTTTTGAAAAGCCTTACCTGATCTCTGGTAGAATTTAACCCATTTTTAACACTGCCGCAATAGTGCCCAGTGTTGAAACATGCACAGTTACCATTACACAAGGCTACAGACATGTAGGAAACATGGATTTCAAACACTCTTTCTTGAAATTGCTGGAAATCACTGGAAATTGCTCGGTTTATGTGAGTACTTTTCAACTATTTTCAGAGCTAGTTCAAGGAGACTATTAGCTGAAAGCCGTTTTCAGAAGTTTTTCCATTTCCCATCACAGAGGCCCTACAACCGTCCACCCAGAGGCCTAGCGACCTTGACAGTTACCCAGATCTCCAAGCTGTTTACAGCCACGCTGCTATCGCTCCTGCAGGGATGTCTAGACAGGAGGTTCCCGAATTCTGGTCCTCAAGGTCATCACACAGTCTCGAGGCCAAACCGCAGACTGCAGCAGCCTGTGCTCCGGGCGAGGCGGTTGCCCGCTTTCCCCTTGCTGCCCTGTGTAGCAGCATGAGCCCCTGTCCCTCCTCACGGGGTCCGGCGGCCCGGGGCTCCCCGGGGAGCTGAAGGGTTAGTTTACCAGCCGGCCCAATGCAGCCTTTGGCAAACCCTGACGCTGAGGTGGGCCGGTGGCAGGCGCAGGGGGCTTCCTGGGGGAGCAAGGCAGCAGGGAGGCCTGAAGTGAGGTGGCTGGTTGGACTGCGGTGCGGGGCTGAGTTGAAGCAGGGGTGCCATCCGCGGTTCGACCCTCCTCACGGGGGTGGGGGGGAATGGCTCCGCCACCCCCGCCCAGGCGGGGACAAGTCACCCGAGGGCGACAACGCAGCGCCCAGCCACGACTTCTCACTGACAGGGTGGGAAGGGGGGCGACGGCCTCGGGGGGTGCCTCGGGAGACGCCGCCGGGGAGGGCGCGGAGGCCTGCG
>WAAD01021623.1:44092-75932 GCA_013389945.1 Fregata magnificens | reverse complement strand
AAAAAAAAAAAAGATATAGATATATGCAAATGCTTTCCCCTCCCAAATCACCTACAAAAGGTCACTATGCGAGGCTTCCTGTTTGTAGGTGGAGAGGAGCAGAGCTGGCCTGCAGGCCCTGAGGCTGCAATGTGAAGGGGAGGAGACTGAAGTTCATCTGTCTTATCTCTGTTCTGTCAATAAAATGGAGCTGGGTCTTTAGATTTTTTTTTTTTAATTATTATTTTAAAGAGGAAGTTTGTTGGTTTTTTTTTTTTTTCTTTTTAAAGAAAAATATCTTGGCTTTTTTTGTGCTCATCTGTTTAAAATCTCAAATCCTCCACAGTAACAGGCCAGACCATGGAGTTAACGCAAACCCAGAGACCCCTATGGATTAATTGTACTGTTTGTGAATTTGTATAAAAAAAATAACAAAGATCCTCTTAAAACATTTTATATTCTTACAGTAAAAGGTTAAACATATTTATATAATAAAAGAGGAAATATGAAGTATGTTTTTGAAAAAAAAAGAAAGCCGTATCTGTGTTGTCTGTGCTTTTTAAAGACAGGTATCTATCTATCCATCTATGCATTGGGTTTGGTAAGTATGCGGTGCGGCTCATGCTGGGGGTTTGGGGCTGCTTGCTCTTGTTCCAGTGAGTGACGGAGGAGCAGAAGGAAGGAAGAGAGCCTGGTGCCTCCTGTGCAGGATGTTGAGTAACATCATGAAGAGTTTGTAAGGAAGGGGTTTGGTAGGACCAGCCTTGTCTTGTGGTATCCGTGGGGAGAAACCAAGTTCAGCTGCCCATTGGTGTGAGGTGTTGGCTCAGTTTGAGGTCAGATGAACCGAAGTGGTGAAGCTCGCTAGCGAGTGAACCAAGTATTCGGTGGTAGAGGAAGACACTTGGGAGGGGGAACAGAAGGGCTGTGTTTCTTACTTTTTTAAAGCTCCAGGTAGATGGCAGAGGTTTTTTGTAATTTACTTAAATTGAGGCCCACCCTGGCTGGAAGACCCATCAAACAAAAACATTTCCCAGCAGTGACAACCACCAAAAACTGTGCCCTTGCCGGCGCACAAGGACCTGGGAAATTGGAAATGTCTTGGTTGATTTCCAAGATTAAAGAGGAAGTAAAGTGGGAATGTAAAAGAAAAAAAAAACAAAGTTTGACTAATCTAAGGTGTCTTTTGTCCTATACCATAATCTTTCTCCTCAACGTATGACTTTTAACCCGACGGGGTCCCTTTTTGGCCTTCCACGATGTGGGTTTTTTTATTGTTGTTGGAGCTGGAGCTTAAGCAGTGTTTATAGGGCAGGGACAAAGCCCTTCTCCCCCCCAGCCCGGCGGTGGGGCTCCCTCGCCCCGCTGCCCCCTTCCTGCCTCGAAGGAGGGGGAATGCGAAATGGTGGAAGAAGCCGGAGCCATTGTTCAGGAAAGTTAAAAGAGGAGCTGTCCTTGCTTGCTTGCTCAGTCATGCATACTCAATCTGGCCGGGCCCGGGTCCCTATGGAAAGGAGGAGGGCGATTCTTCCCCTCTTTTTAACATTCCTCTCCAGGCCTGGCTGTATTTAAGCTGCTTTCCTCCACGCCGAGGAGGAGGGAGGGGGATGGTCTGAAGTTCCTGTACATTTGCATTTTAAGCACTTCCAGCGCCACTTTGTTCCCCCCGCGCTACCTCGCTCCCGCAGCCCTCGCCGGGGTGCTGCTCCAGGTGGGTCGGACGCCCTACCAAAGGACATCCCCGCCGCGTCCGGGGCCGGCTTGCCCCAGGTGCTTAGCCTCTGCCTCCACAGGTATTTTTGGTTGAGGCTGGACTGGGCATACTTCTTTGTTGCCAGCTTTAACCACCTCACCCCTCTTATGTCAGTGCCGCATTTCAAAGGCAAAAATAGTGCCCAACTCTGGGCCTCTTCAAAAGAAACGCTATCTCCTCCGCATCCTAAGGACCTGGACTGTCTCAAGGTTTGGACTTTGGGGTGTGTGTTAGTTTTTCCTCCCCTCTTTCCAAGACTTCCAAGCTTTCTGCTGGGAGTCCATCACAAAAGCTGCATTGTTTGCCTTAGGGAAAGCCACCACAATTGGATCTAATTGAGCCTGACACTATATCCATCTTCCTTTCCTTGGAGGGAGGTGTGAGGTCTGTCTTTCCTGCGTTAAGAAAAAAAGTTTACAGTAATTTCTTGACTGAAAAAGAGGATGTATGTATGAATGTTATAAACAACGGGAATTCCAGATCAGGTTCCCATTACTGCTGTAAATGTAAATGTTCCTGGGGTAGGCAGCAGTTCCAGACAGGGATGGGGAATGACACATCTCTCATAAAGTACGTTTGTTTCTGCTGGATTTGAGTGCAAATGGCATCTCTTCTTATTAAGCCCCATGTTCACATGGATAATAGTGGGGCGTCTATGTCTAAATATAATGTGTGTGCTCATAAGTTCTGTAATCAGAACTAGAACAGGATTTTTTTTCCTAAAAAAAAAAAAAAACCCCAAACTTCCTCTCTCCACTTAAAAATAACCAAGCCAAAACATTGCCCACATGGCCCACAATGCTATTTAAGGGGAACCCAAGCCTAAGGAAGCTGCCGAAACCAAAGCCTCCCCAAAGCCCAGCGTTTAGACACCGGGCTGTTCCCGTAGATGGAGCAAGTGCTCCTCATGCCTTCCTCATGCCCCAGTGTGACGGCACCTCCTCCGGCACAGAGGCAGTCCTCCCTGTCCAGCGAGGCCAGGGCTGGGGGAATGCATGTGTTTACTAGTAAAGAGAAGGGTTTCTTAAAATAAATAATCCATTGCCAGCAACCATAGACCAATTACCATATGACTCCACGGGGTAACAAGGAAACTTAATTTTCACTCTCCAGCCACTCTTGAATTTTTGAAGATGACTCAGCTCGCAACTGGGGTAGAAAACCGTAAGAGCCCCCCCCACTCTTTGGAAGTGAGCTGGAGTCTCCCGTCTCTGTCAGCAAGCCTGCGGTGCCCCAGCGGTGGCTTTGGTGCCAGCCTTCGCCACTGCGCCCAGCAAAAGCGCTCCCAGCCCACCCAGCCGTGCCGGCTGGGGCAGCAGGGTCCCTTGCCTACAGCCGCGCAAGCCGGGGCACAGAGGACGGAGGATGAACCAGGGACCTGCTTTACGGACTGGTGGCTCTGGGGAGCAGAGGGGCCACGCTTGAGAGGTGACGGCAGGGTGAGGGCAGAAAGCGGAGCAGAGCAGGAGCAATGCAAAGGGGGGATGAAGGCACTGGGCAGGAGAGGAGGTGGCCGGGGACCAAGGGGCAGTGATGGGGGACACCGGTTCGCAAGCTGCAGCGAAGTCCCTGCGTGCGTGGGGGTCCCTGGTCTGCTGCAGCAGCTGCTCCCCTGGCCAGAGCCCGTGGCTGGCTCCTCTCCCCAGGAGATGGGGAGGAAAAAGCGGCTCCACCTGGGTCCTACTGCCCTTGGACTAGCGTACCAGAGGTCCGTGCGTGACAGATTCAGACATTTTATACCTTCCCACCCCACGCTGTGGGTTCGGCTGAATCAGGCTGTTGTGGTGATTCTGGGGTCCTTTGTTTCCCCGTTAATAAATAAGGGGGTCACGGGGCAGCTGTCACGCAAACCTCCTGAGGTCTGTGCTAAGACGGGAGGTGATCTCTGTGCTAGATATTACAGAGCTTACTACTGAACCTGCCCTTTGGCAGTCAGGGAAGAGTTAAAATGAGAGCTGGGTGGCCAAGACACCCAAAGTTTTTGGAACGAAAGCTAAAAGTTAGCACAGGCTTCCATTAACAGCCCAAGGGTAGGTGTCCCTCAGATCTGGCAGCCTCGCTACGTACGTACGCAGGATGCTTCTAGCAAAGTGGACCCTTTGTTTTCTCTCTCTCCCTCCTCTACCTTAACTCCCACTCTTCTAGCCAGAAGCTCTTTAATAGTGCCTTTTGTGGAGGAAAAAAGATAATCGATAAACTCAACTGGGTGGCGCGGGCTGGATGTGAGGACCCCTCGGGACATCGGCGAGGCCCGATGCCAGAGCTGCTGGCTGGGCTGTATGACGCTCCCTGCCGCGGCCAGCCAGCAAGGCCATCCTGCTCAATTCCCCAGCCCCAAGCTGCACGGAAGAAAGAGCTGGAGAGGGTTCGTCGGGCTCCTGTGCCAGAACTTAGACTCCAGCCACATTTGGCAGGGATGCTAGCGCTTCCCCCCCTTCTTTAATTAAAGCTACCAACTGCATTAGCTCAATGGCAGCCCAAACTGAAATAGCACCACAGAGATTTCGAAAGATGCGAGTCTGGTCTGTCCTTGCAACAGAAAGATGAACGGAAATGGGATTTTCCTAAAAGACTTCCTAAGATCTGGGGTGTGTTTTGGAAAGGGTGTCAAAAGTTTAATACCAGGGCCTGGACACTTGCCCTGAGCAAGTATTTCCACGAGAGGGTTACTGAGACAAAAACCAAACTCCTATTCTGATACAGAAACTAACTCGGATCTAGAAATGGGCAACTCCTCCCAGTTATTTTCCTTCCTTTGAGTCTTGTGTCTCTGGGCACAGTTTAGTGATTTTAAGATGAAGCAATTTCCCCTGCTAGCTTTAAAAAAAACAAAACAAAACAAAAACATTTATATCTGAGGTTCATCCTCATCCTCTTCCTCCTCCTTCCCCTCTTTCTCCCCCAAAGCGTGCAAACTTTACAACCCCTGGGCAACTCAAAGGGCTTGGCAGGTTGGCACCAAAGGCATACAGACAGCACCCCACGGGCACGCCGATGGCGGCTCTGTGGCCAGCAACATCTCTCCTTGCTTGGTGAGCTACAACGCCAAGCACCCAGCAGCAATAAAACCCCGCCATTATCTCCTTCTCCGACAGCCACAGTTGCACGCCCGGCGCCCCAGCTTCAGTGTGAAGCACACGCATCCTTCAGCGCTATAAACTCCTCCTGCTGCACATTGGGGAGAAGCCCCGTAAGTCCGCTCGTGCCACAGGCGAGCTGGCTTCCTCTGCTCCTCCAGGCTTGTGGAGCTGCCCAGGATGCAAACGCCTGCCTCCGGCAAATCTCTGGCCACTTGGCCAAAGCGCCCTACGCGCCACCAATCTCTATGCAGGTTGGTCAGAGGTGATGGGGACGACGAGATCCCTCGGGCCGCTTGTCTGCCAAACAGTAAAACCAGATGGGGACAACATGTTACAACAAAAAAAGTGAACGCTGCCTATGATACCGGTGGGGTTTCTGCGTTGGCGTGGGCTGGGTGAAGCATCCTCATCCGCATCCCCCGTTCCCTATCTGCATCCCCTCTATGCATCCGCAATCCCATTCCCTATCCGGAGCCGCACAGCCACCGGCAGCTCCAGGTTTTTCCTCCCTATTTCCTAGCGCCTCCGGGGATTCTCCGGCTCCCCGTTCTCCCGCCGCCGCTCCCNTCCCGAGCCAAGGCTCCCCACCGCACACGTGAATTAATTCAAACTCCACACATTAATTAATTAAAATTAATTAATTCTCACAGGGTTGCAACGTCCCCAGCGGGGTACGTGTGGGTACGAAGCGACGCGGGATGGCCGAGGTCGAAGCTACAAAGCGATGGGGAATTCTCTTGCTACTCATCGTCACCACCATCAGTACTTGATGGTGGTTGAAGGGCCCTGAAGGTTTGCACCATAAACCGAAACGGGAAGCCACAGCTGGCGCAGCTGGACCACTGATGGACCACCGGTCGATGCACCCCATCGTTGGGCGAGACCCGCATGCCCTGGCCTGAACTGGCTGCCTTCCAGAAAACACCAATCCTAGATTTAGTACTTCTGCCTCAAGTCTGCATCTCTTGACATCTGTAGCTTGACACTAAGAAAATTATTTTCTTATTTGTTTGATTATTATTTTTTGGCCAAGCAGCGCCTGGTGTCCACCTCTCCCATCTCCAGTCCTGCTGGCTTCCGCCGCTCGAAGCAGCAAAACCTGAAATTAGTTTTTCCAGCCTAAGGTAGCCCTGGAGAGGGAGGACCAGGACAGAGAAACACTAAGTGCAGAGGACATCTTCCTACTCTTCCCACACCAGGCTCTGCCACCCAGAGCCCCAGAAGCGCTGGTGTACAAGTGTGGGCTGTGGAAGAGCTCCCAGCAGCAGAAACCACTCCAAGAAGCCATCCCTATCTGTTCCGACTCTTCAGCCGTCACGGCTTTTCTTTCAGGCAACGGCAAGTCTCAAACAAATGTGGAGCTGACAAAAAGCGCCGCCTCGACAGCCCTGAAGGCCGACGTCCCATCACAACAACAGGTACGGCTCGGATTGCAGCTCTCCCAGCTGCTCTATCTACATCTTCACCAGGACTGTCCCTGCAGCGATGCTCGGGGACCACCCATGCAGATCAAAAGCACAGGCAGGACACGGTCCTTAAGGCTGCAAATGCTATCGCCCCTCATGGTTTTCCTTCCCGAGATGCACCTGTCCATTAGCAAAAACTTGCCCAGACCACACCAAAGACCGACCCAGCGGCAGCCACTTTTGGTTTCCAGACCCAGACCACACGGCGCGAGGACTTGCGCCTGGGCTGCCCACTCCCTTGCCCTCACCTCTGCCGGTTTCAGACACAGCGTGCCCTGGGGACATCAGAGGGGGGACATGGCGGGGGACATCTCCCGCACACACCTGCCAGGGACTCAGCCAGACGGGGAGGCTGCATGTGAGCGGCTGGGTGTAACTTCCACCCTGTCCCTAGTGCCAAAAACAAGCATGTTAAAGCTAATCTACCCCTGTCTCAGCTCAACTGCTTTTCTGTGACTAAGCCCCTTATAATGGTTTTACTAAAATCCCCTTTTGATGGAAAAAATCCCAGCTGGAAGTTTCGGGCAGCGGCACAATGTGCAAGTCTGCGTGTCCCTTTCCCCGGCTTCACAAAAGCCTCTAATCGAGTGGAAAATTTGCTGGAGGCCAGAGGTTTAGGCCTGCAATTATTTTTTAAGGGATTATCAGGAGAGAATGGGGGTACTTACGACCCTCCCTCTCTTTGTGTTTTGCTCTGTGCTGCTTTCAGACAGACTCAGCCAGAAACCTAAACCACCGCAGCTGGATCTAGCGAAACCAGGGCTTGGCTGGGTGGCACGCCTCCTCTCTGTCCTAGGGGATGGACCCCAGGCTCCAGGTTAGACGAGTCCCCCTCCAGCACCGTGCAACGAACAGAAATGCTTTGCCACAGAAGCAACGCTAGAAGGCTTTTGGTTTTTTTTTTTTTAATAACAGCTTGAGAAAAAGCAACCGATTCCAGTCCTGTGAGCCGCGCCGAACTGAAAAACCAAGAGGCAGGCAGGGATGTGGTCCACCGGACAGAACGGGCTTTGGCTCTGCAAAGCCATTATGCAGGAGGTCTCGCACAAGTTACACGCAGCAAGCTCCAAAAAAGACTTGGCACCGAAGACGCGTGCGCGCTGCAAGACCCAGCTTTTAAGGGCCTTGCTCCAAGGGTGGATCCCGGGGTTAGGGTCCTCGGCGGTTTCGCGGCCTCTGAGAAGAGTCAGACACCTCTGAGGCTCCAAAACAACTTCTTGCTGGGCACGGAGCCACTTACTGTCAGCACGCTTAGCGCAGGCCGGCCAGAAGAGAAACGCTGCTGGCTCTCCTGCCTGAGGAGCTCTGTACCTTGCTCAGAGCTACCGGGAACTGCCTACACTCACACGTGACCCAAAATTAGGTGCTTCTCCTCTACCGTCAAATTGCTGTGCTCCCGCTTGTGTGCGAGCAAGGGAGCCATACCCGGAGGAAGGAGCGGCATGCCCTGCTTTAAACAGTAGCCTAAGGAAGCGGGAGACCTGCTTTAATTCCTCCCTCCCTTCGTGGCACTTCAAACCTATCCCCCCCGGAGAAGGCACTAAGCGTCGGCCCTCAGGCAAGGGCCAGAAGAAAGGGCCACTCTTCACTATCCCCATATAAGCCACGCTACGGTGTGGATGATTATTCCAGATTTGGTGCAAGAAACAGAGTAGACGAAGGAAGCAATGGCTATAGACCACAAGCGTTTACCCTGGGGGCCCGTCTCCTTCCGAAACCTCTTGGCGTGTTGCATAAAGCAACTGTTGGATAAAATGCAGAAGAAGGTTTTGATCCCTGAGCCTTCCAACCATTTGGCTGCTATATAAGATCTTTCAAAAGAAAGTGGCAGCTGCCACTGGGTGTTCAATCTTACTGTGTCCATGTGTGCTAGGTGTGCTCTGAAAACACCCAGGGAGGCTGAGGGGCCAGGATGCTTTTTTTTTTTTTTTTTGGACTGCGATCAGACTCAAGCAGTTTGGGGCAGGCACGTAAGTACAACGCTCAGCACCCAAGGGGTGTTAAAATAAAAATAATTTTAAAAAAGCCAAACAAACACAGAGAAAAAGGCAAATGAGGCATTAGTGGAATTTAGATGCCTCTAGGAGCTAGGTGGTGCCTAAGCTGAGGATTTTGATTTTGCAATTTTGAATACTGCCTCAACGGCTTTTGTTTTGGTTTTTTTCTTGGATCAGGTCTTTTGCCCCTCTCTGCCTCATTCTCTCCATCCACACAGACACTGTTTTTGCAGAGTTTTAAGACAGCAAGATAAAAAGACAAATGGCCTAGCCTGCTCGTAATCGCTCATTAAGGCTGATGTGCTTTAAGATACTCTGTACATGTCTAGCTTCTGGAAGATGGATGAGTCTGCTCTCCAAGAGAGCTTGAGAGCTTCACTATCCAAAGATAAGGGACCCAGAATCACCAGTAACTAGTAGTGTAGGATGTGACCTGTGTGATTCACTAGCAGCACTAGAAATGTAAGGTCAGGTGAAGAGTTAGCTCCAGCTCCATCTTCTCACCCTAATAAACTGAGGGCCAGGCAGAAAGCCATAGGAGAGCCTTGCTCTTGGAGTCCCAAGTCTTTCTATTTATACACAGCCTGCTGTCCACGGATAACCTTGAAAAGCCCTACTTACAGTATCACTGAAACACCAGGGGCTTCCAGAGATCACCATCCAAATTCTGCGTGGAGGCAGGATCAAGTATACTTGGATCATTCCTGACAAGAGTTTATCTTACCCGTGCCTAAAACTCTCCCTCCTAAAGGCATAGCCTGCACCCCCCCTACTCAACCACTTCCCATTTACTTCTAATAATTTTGCTCCACATCCACCTTAAATATTCTATTTTTTCCTGCAGATTAAGCTGTGTTTTTAATGCTGTCCACAACTGGCAACAGAAAAGAGTTGATGACTGTTCTGTTTAGTGCAACCTCTTATGGCCTGGACCATAACTCCTCTCCCTTAGTCCTCGCCCTCAGCTCCCTGCAGATGCACCTCAAATGCAACATGCTTCAACTCCACCTCTGTGCAGGGTTTGCCTTGTGAAGAACCCAACTATCATGCTGCATTATACAGGTGGATTTCTACATGTACGATAAACACGTCTGGAAACTATTACGATCCTCCCAAATGTCTGTGGCCCGCAAGACTTGAATCCAGAATCCCAATGTGAAGTGATCTGTTCACCGTGATGTTATAAAGATTTTATAATATTATTATAATATGTACCATAAAGTTATTATAAAAGATACGACTTGCCACTTGTAAATTGTTAAAGCTTCCTAAGACATGTAGATAACTCGGTATCGACCCTCTGTCCCAGCATTCCCACTACTTTATTTTACAGATACTTGCCTGCCCCGCTCCTTTATCCTCCTTATAGGTATTCTCTCATACCCCTTCATCTAACAGCAGCGTTCCCCACAGGAGTCAAGAGGGACCGTATTTCTGTCCCCTACCCGGGGGCCACTGATGGAGACACGAGGGATGTGCTCAGTTCAGTAAGACTAAAGATAACCAGCGTTTCACATGCAGCTGCACAAAGTAGAAGGATCTTATTTTTCCAGCTTAGCTTTACGATGCAAGTGAAAAGGGGGAACTGACAGGCCATGACAACTGGAACCACTCCTGTTCGAGATGTACACTGCACCAAAACTGTCCTAGCATGAGTATTACAGACCTTTGAACTTCATGGGCTCTTGTCAATTCTGTTGCCAGTATAGGATGTCCCACAATCATAAACAGAGTGAAAAAAATCCCTCCCCAGCTCTCAGCAGAGCAGTCGTGCTGACCGTCACTGTACTCAGAGAAGGTATGCTGCACAGATAGGTACTTGTTTCCTGCTTGCACTATCACTACTGTTTTCGAGACAAAATTTGAAGCTCATCACTAAACAGAAGTGCTGAGCTACAATACAGTACAGAAATAATGTTGCTCATCCAGGAAATTACAACTCCGTGTCTTACACAGTGTATTGTCCTTGTGTGTAGCTATGCAATGCAATGGGCATCAGCGGCAGCAGAGACAGGCAAGTGAAGAGGCTTACTGCTTGAATTTTTAAAAGTCTAGGCAGTCAGACATCCCAGAGCACCATGGGAGCTTCTGGTGACTTGTACCTCTCGGGAAAAACAACGGAGTGGATTCTGTTCCAGGCTCACCGCACAACTGCAGGCAAGTCCTGCCGCCCCTCTGCATCTCAGCTTCTTCATGCTTAAACTGAGAGTAGTACGTACCTATCAGAACAGAAAAGCTTATTTTTGGAAGTTCAAAAAAATACTCGAGACCTCTGCACGGAAGTCATCAGAGAAGTCTTGAACATAATCATCGATATTCCTGTGCCGAGGGCACAGTACAGGAAAGTTGTCAGAGCCTCCCAACAACACCAGAGGAGGCCCTAGCACATGTTCATCTCTGCCCCCTTCCATACCATTTCCCTGAAGAATGGGCCTTGTAGAAAGAAGGGTTTCAAAACGCAGCTTGAGTGCAGTAACTGCAGACATATTGTGTCAGATGGGGGCTCAGTGTTGAAAGAACTGTCTATATGTTCAGCTGCATATTGTTACAAACATCTAAAGAAGCTGCTTTATCCAAAAAGGAAGGACAAGTTCTTATTATTATGAAAACTGGGGGGGTTTCCAGGGTTGCTGGTGTGCCAGCAAATGATCCAGAGCCAGGATAGATAATCACAGTAGAAACGATAGGAAAAATCTACAAGCGCCTGAGGACCACCTACACAACATCTGCACATGTCTCATAAACCAGGTGTTGCTCCCTGGAGCACATAATTTGGGCACTCGTTCAGTGTGCCACTCCCACCGCCTCCTGGCTCCCACCAGAACAATGTCACGCACTGCCTACAGCTACGTGCAAAGAGCGTAGCGCCAGCCCCAGTTCAGAGAAATCTGTCATTTACCCAAGAATATGCTGTGTCAGTACAAAACTAGCCCACAGCTGGGAATCAGCAGGAACATATTTGACGTATCGCCCTCACAGAGGAGGAACAGAAAACTGCGTTGCCCGCAACTGCCCAAAAGCAACTGCAGCAGCTTAAGTTAAAGACTTAAAGGGAGGCACACAGAGAAGTCAGGGGTCAGGCTCCAAAAGAGACAGAGATTTGCACTCCAGAAAACAGGCTACAAAGCACTAAATGCAAACAGGAGTTTATCCCAGCAGCAAGCTTCACACTGCGTACAGATGTGCTTTCCCTACAGAGGCGAATGCATCTCGGTATGCCCAGCATCTAGCATGGCTCTGGTCACTTAGTCCATGGATCCTACCACACTTCAAGGATGGGAGCATCTCTCCCTTGTGCCCTAGCTGTTCTTAAAAGCTAAGGCTGAAATCCTGGCAATAGTGTTGTCCCCCCCCACTTTAAAAACAAAGGAAAAAACCAAAACAACAAAGAAAAACCAAAAAACCAATCCCTAGTCAGGAGCCTGCTACACCACAGAATGAAAAAGTGCTTACTTTTCTTCAGGAAGAGATTATATTTCTTATATCAGGTTGAAGGTGGTCATGGAATGGGGTTCAGCACATTGATGCAGTTGTGGAGGATTCTTGTTTTAATAAATATGCATAACTCCAGGGGGAAAACCTCTGTCAATACAAATCCTATGGAAAATATTGCTCCTGTAGACAGAAGAGAGACCAGTTCTGTTTGTGTATTCAGGCACTGTATATATGAAGATATTTTAGAGGCCTCTATACTTAGCCATTGTGGTTTCGATCTTTCCCAGGCCAGAGGTAGCTGTGTAAGCATATAGTCAGCATTGGCTAAACAAGTACTTTTAAAACCATACTATTATTACCAAGTTAGTTAAAGGAGGCTTTTTTCTTCTTCTTTTTTTTTTTTTTTTTTTTTTTTTTTTTTTTGGGGGGGGGGGGGGGGATTTTTTTTTTAAAAAAAAAAAAATAAAAAAAAAAAAAAAAAAAAACATTAAAAACCAAACCAACCAAAAAACCCACCATTCTAGCCCTTAGAGCGAGATGTGGTTTTTTCGGTATCTCTTTATATTTAACTGCAGCCAGACCACTTCAGGTCATGATCTCATCTGATCTCAGCAGGATGGCAGCGCTGGGCCTCGCCAATACTCCTGGGGAAACCAGGGTCCCTCAGGAAGCAATGCGGGTAATTCAGGCAGCGGAGCTCCTTCCTCTGAGTCAACACTGACCCAGTGTTTCAGCATCATGCCGGAGGGTGCTGACCTGCTCAGCGCGTTGTCTTTCAGAGGGAGTAAATGGGTGCCTGACCACACTTGTGGTTATTAAAGACAACATGTCGCTTTACACAAACATTGGCATTTGGCTACGTGACCGCTCCCTATGTGCGTAATTACATTTCTGCCTTCCTCCACTTTCTGCCCTGAATTGTTTCAATAGCTGCTGTGTTTCATCCAGCCCTAAATGCACTTCGGTGGTTGGAGGAGCAGTTCCAGCAGAGCCCAAAACTAAGAACCTGGAATCTTATTGCTGACCCCACCTTTGGTTGGCCGCATAACGTAAGCACGTCTCTTCTACCTTCCTCTCTCCCTTGGTTTCCCCCTCTGCAAGAGAGGGCTCACGAGAAGAATCTCTTCTGTAAAAATGCGTTGAGAGCTACTGGTGGAAAACCCCATGCAAGAGAGCACTAGGAAGATGAATTATGCGAGACGGCGCTATTCATTAGGTATGCTGATTAAACATCCTGGGATTTTTTTTCAGTAGAAAGGCGTTAGGGAAAAGAAGAGATATTTGTAAAGACAGCAGCGAAGTCTTCTGCATTTGATATAATTGTGCCCTACAATCTTTCTTTCATCCAAGAGTGCCTTGGATTACAGACCAGACAGGTATTTCCTCCTTTGATGCAGAGAAGTTTGGTGATGCCGACTCTACAGTAAGTACTCTAAAGGTGCTGAGCATTAGCAGGATTTTTTTTTCCACGGGCAACTCAGCTGCCTATAATTATCTGAAGAAAAATTCCTCCTCTTCTTCCCTAATCCCAGGGCTCTGATCACATGCTACATTTGCTCTGGGGACTCCATTTCAGAGCCATGTGACATTTACAACACAGAGTCCTAAAAACACAGGAAAAATACACCTGGTTCTGGGATTTGGCACAAACTCAGCCCAGGTTCACCAAAAGGTTTGTGACCCTTCTGAGCACAGCTGGGACCAAGTGTTGTACCTTGTGGCTTGGACAAAAAATAACCTGATCAAACTTGGAAGCTTTGATGGAGATGCACTTGGAAAGTTTGAGTTCAGTTCAGGCATAAACTCGATTCAAAACTCAGAAGCTGGAAACTGCCTTGAACGGAGAGCAGCTGGAGTATCTACACTCACCTGCATTGCAAAAAGGATCAGGTTGACACAGATGACAGGGACTCAACAGCAGACCTGACCACTACCAACACCGAGACAGCTATGAGCATGCTACTATTGTAGTTCAAATAGGGGTTCACTTCTGAAGCAAATCCCCCATCAATCCCACTACCCATGCAGTGGTTTGCAACTTGGCCTTAGAGCAGCCTTAGAGCTTGCAAACTGGATTTCCTCCGGATGAAACTGCACAGGAGACCATGCTCGAGGAGACCTCCCATGCCTCCTCCACATCCATGAGACCAGACCAGAGCTAGTCCAAAATAACACCCCCCCACCCCACAGTGCTATTGCATGGACACCAGGCCTTCACCACCAACTGGTTCACCCTCCAGACTCTCCTCCTGGCCTACTCTGCCTGCTAACAGGGCCACGGCCACTGAAAACTGGGGCTCACCACCAGAGAACTGGAGTGCAGAGGTACCAGTGGGTACCCGATTACTTGGGATATCTGTTTATGAGCACCCTCTGCTGGATATTACAAATTTTTCTTCCCTCCAGGCCAGCGATGCTAGCAGGCTACCTCTGCTAAACCAGCAAAATGCTGGAGTGTGGAAGCAGGGAGCCTGTCTCGGGTACCACCGGGATGCCCCGGCATACAACGTGCCCAGTACACTGGGCGGGGGGACTACTCCGCACCAGTATATCTGCAGCGGGATAAAACAAGTGTTCACTGAAAACAATCACAGCCCAAAGCCATACTCATAACAAGGAAAAGTCAAACCCAACAAAAGCCTTCAACACATGACTAAGCTGCTTACAACTCACTTCAGTCTGAACAAAACATATTGCTGAAAAAAAGATGCTGATGCAACACCCAAAATGCATCGTTCCCCAGGAGGATGGGAACCATATAGGCTCTGATGTTGTAACGCTTCCTACTGCAGCTCAGACCTGCAGAGGTCACCTATCCACCGCGACACCGGGGTGGATGACTAGCAAAGAGGTAACCAAGACAACTGAGTCGGTGCTTTGACAAGATGGATAATTGTCATCTTGAATCTATAGTCCGGGAGGGCGACAACAACATCCTCATATTCTGCATCTCAGCCTTCAGGTGATTAGAAAGTTGGGGTCACCTCTGATTCCAGCCAGGTTTATAGTAATCATTCAATGCAGAGATGTTCGGGAACGCAAGGCTCAGGCAATGACTCCTCTAAGCCAGTGTCCACTGTCAGATGTTTCAAAGGAAGGTCTTAGAGGGTTATGGGGCCAGGAAGAGCATTTAACCAGCTGCAGCTGGAAGACTGTCCAGGAGCAGGAGGCCTGATACCTTCTAAAACAGCCAGAATAAAATTCATAAACTGTGCCTCAGATTTTTATCCGTATAAATGTCTAATCCTTTCTGCATTCTCCTATGTTCTTGGTCCCAATTATTTACGTGCTGTGAGGAAAAAATAAGTTTCTATGTCAGATGTGTTATTTCAATTTCATTGCAAACCTTGTATTATGTAAAAGTATACACAGGAATGCCTGGTTTACTTCTCTGTACTTCAAAGTTTATTTACTTCTGTCACGTTGCTTTTTATTACTCTTCACTCTAACTAAGGATGCGTAATCTTTTCAATCTCTCCACAGCTCTAAGCATTTTCATCACCTTCTCCTGCTAACTATTCGTAGCAGAGTGATCAGAAACGAATGTATGATATTTTACTTTTAAGACTGGAGTCCCAGAGAATCACTCATCTTTCCACCAAAGAGATCCAGCACATCCCTGCTGCCAGCAGCCTCCTACTCATCCAAAGCGAAGGGAGCAACAGAGGAAGCAAGGCTTATTACATCGGACCCTTTCACACTGCAAAATTCATGACTACTGGAGGAGTTATGTGCTCCTGTACCATGCCAGCCAGTGTCGGCTGTGGTAATGCAAACGAAGAGGCATTAACCCTGCTCCCTGCTAGGAAACAAAGTCTCCCACTCATTCCTTAGAAAAGTTGAAGGTACTCATTTCTGAGGGACTTGCGGGGTGGGTAGATACGCTCACTGCAGTTCTCCAAAGATAGCTCAGAAATAACCTGGGAGGATCCCAGATGAAGGCTGGGTGTCTTCTTACATCTGTCTGGTTTGGGAGATGGAGTGTAAACAGTGGCACATTAGCTTAGATTAATTACAGACTGCCGGTATTTTGCTTTCATGTAGTGAGCTCTGGGAACATAACACCGCTGATAATTAAATAGCGCCTTCCATCAAAAGGCTCCAAACCACCCAGCAAACCAGCCGAGCTGTTAAGGTAGGGCTGCTGGAGCGGCACACAGCAGCGGCTTAACAGGACGTAGGAACACAGCACGCTTGTTTAGGAAATGAAAAATTTCTCCTGAAACTACAGACGGAATTATCACGTGTTTTACATTACGTACTGCACAGTAAAACCTGGGCAGGATTAGCATCAGTGCCAGAAGACCTTCACTGGTCAGACACAAAGTTTTATATACCATGAGAAAGATAGTTTCTCCCATGACATGACACCCTTTTTTCTTTTTTTTTTTTCTTTTTTTCCTGGCACACTGGCTCAGTAATGACTGAGGAAATAACTTTCTTTTTCTTTTTTTTTTTTTTTTTTAAAATCTCCTATTTTGTTTTCTGCAGCTATGGGGTTTCTTTGCAGCTTTCCTACACAGAATATGAGCAATGCGCAAGTTTTATTTGGGAGATGACAGCTCTCAGGTAAGCAAGGGTGAGAAAATACGGAACAGGAGATCGATGCCAACAGAGAAAAGCTCACAGTAGTGGGGTTAATCTTCTGTGTTACCACATCCCCTCCTTCCCCATCTCCTCCCACACACACTACTGCTCACTGGTTATGGGAGATTTTGTGCTGGGGTCACCGGCATAGTATACCAGTGCAGTGTCTATACTGGGAGGTGGATGATCAAACCTGCATCCTCCTTCTCATGCTGTATCCCAGCTGGGTTACCACACTCCGTCTCCCTGTACATTTCCTTTTCTGCCCCTGCTCTTTCCAGTCCCGAGGCTGCTTTTCCCTTCTTGGCCCCCTCCTCATCCCCTTGCAGTCAATGCCAGCCAACAGTGGGGAAGCTCACGGTTACTCCGGCTGGCACGGCTGAATGAATTGCTGCTGTAAAGCCCAGCTGCTCCCCAAAGCTGCAGCCCTGAACTCGTCAGCTGTTCTCTCAAAGGCCCATGCACAAGCCGAAGGGAGCGCAGGGGCTGCCAGGATCTAGCCGCTGCTTTACGTTCACACTTGCACAGGGAGCAGAACCGGTGGAGACGTGCGCGGTTTTCCTGCCCACCGCATCCTCTGGCACTATCTCGCGTCCCTCTGCAGAGGGGACTGGGAACCTGCAGTTCAGGAGCTCAACATCTCTAGATCAGCTGCTCTCTGCAGGCAGTTTCCTGCCCTGGAGTCCCAGGACATAGGGACTGGGAACATTAACGCACTGAAACACCGACCAAAATCCTTCAGCGCTCCCAGAGTCACTCTCAGGAACTCCAGCTTGAGCATCAGCAGTGTTACTGACGGGCAAAACCACGTGCTGTCCTCAGAGCACAGCATTTTCACTCAGCAATTTCACACAACCTGCCCTCTCTGCAGGCACATCGATGGATTCAGCCAATTTCACCTTCTGCAGCTGAATTCAAGGCAAAGCCTCTGATGCTCTTCAAAAAGCAGACACTCAGGCTGCAACCTGCCCACCACTACTAGACAGCTGAAGTGCCCGGCTAGGAGACGCTCCATAGTGGTAACGGGGGTAGGGAGAAGGGCTTAAGGGGGAAAGAGGGAAGGGAGCAAGCTCCACACAGGAGCAACGCTTATTTTTGAATGATTAATTACATGTTATCATGGTTTAATTTAGAATCTGAGGTGGACTACCGAGGGACTCACACTTCCATCCAGCACCCCCTTGCCTAACAGAGGTATCTTTCTGGCATATCGTGCAGACAGCCTTTACTTTCCACATAACCTTTGAATAAAAATAATGAATATTAAGTCTACGCCACAGCGCGTGGTACAGCAGCTGGAGCACACGGCTGTGGGACAGCTGTTTGTGAATTCTGCCTACGCCTGCCAGGAAAATCCCCTTCCCTGAGCCCTGCCATCCCATCACTGAAACCAGGTAAACCCAGCTACAGAAGCTGTACTGACTCCTCGGGGCTGAGGCGGGAGTACTGATGGATGGGAAGAGGGAGGGAATGGACCACTTTGCAGATGTAAAGCACCAAGGAACAAAGTACAGGAAAGCCAAGGAGATACAAAGCCGTCAAACTTCTACAACAATATCTGCCAGGATTGTTCACTTACCTACCACCTTCCTAGGAACCGATGGACAGTCAAAAAAGCAGGACCAGACGCAGAGCCCACGAGGGAAGCTAAAGAAAAGTAATTCCCATCTGTTCTCTCAACACTCCTATGTTACAGAGAGGCTAAACTACACCTGGGCAGGTTCAAATGGCAATGGTAATCCTCTGCACTCTCTGCTGCTCACAGCCATCAGTGCCCAGGTGAAGTCCATGAAGGAAAGGAGGCACTCAGGCTTACCAGAAGTCACAGAGCCTGGGTTAACCCCAGAAATCCCAGTGCCCAGCCCTCACCTTCACAACTGAATCGTCCGAGAGAAATCTGGAAGATTTTATTGTCATTAGCATGAAGTGCACATCCCAGAGCTCTAGGATACCTCGATGTAGACCAGGACCCCACTGTGTCAGGAGCTCTATGCCGGCAACGCTGTACAGCTTGGGTCTGCAATGCGTGGCTTGCGCCGCAATAATGTTCAGAGGCCCCAATGTGCGAGACGCTATAAAGCACAAGGCAGAAATTACTTCACATCATCATTATCCCCCTAGATAAATATAAAACCTTATACTGAAGAGTTTTCTTATCTCCTTTTTTAGTAAGACAGCCATATAGCGACACTGGCATTCCTCTCACCTACAGTGGCGTAAGGAAGAAGAGAGAAAAATTTATTCAGCAGCCAGAGATGTGACTGCAGTACATTAGACGTGCAGGCAGGAGCTCCTGGTGAGCTCATGGAGAAAGAGCAAGAGTTTCCACCCACCCGTTTGCCTGGGTAAGTCCCCGAGAGTCCCCAGCGGGTTTGTGTCACCAATGCGGCTATGCTTGCCCTGCTGCCGCTACTTGCGTGAGGCAGAGACTAAAGCAAGCCCAGGTGTACCTCCTTGTGCTACATCCACCCCTTGGCATTTCCACACTGTGGGAATGCCTTCCCTTCCCGTGAAATCACTCCCACCGCACTAGCAGAAACAGCAGAGGAAGACAAGCCAAAAAGGAGAACTAGAAATTGCAAAATCTAAATCCTCTTTAGTCACCAAGTTGCATCTGTTCCTCACACATTTCTTGGAGGTATACATTTCTGTCCCAACATAAGCGAAAGCCCAAGGACTCCAGTTGTCAGCGTGCTGCCGGCGCTGGAGTTCTTTCTGATATATTTAGATCACGCAGCATCACACCAACTCGTCTACTCAGTAAGCCATGATATTTGACCTACGATTTTTTTTTGCTTTTTTTAAGGTGACCTATCTGAAGAAGCTCTCGGATGATAAATCTGGTTGCTGAACAAGAAAAATATGGTTGCCCCAAAGTTATTTTGTTGCTGCAATTAACTTGGCTTTTTATTTAGAGAGTAGGTTTTACGTCTGTCTTTCAAGGACAAGCTCCTGATCGAGACTAAAATTCTGGGTGAGACAACTGACCAATGCATTTGACCCAAGGCTGAAAATAAAAGCTGGCTTCCCACCTTAGTTTCCAAGTAAACTCCACCAAATGACGCAGCACCCCATACTGCATTTCACAGGCAGTGCAGATATATTTAGCCCGGTACGCCCCTCCCAAAGCGCAGCGTGGGGCACAACCGCCTGAGCAAAACCCAGGGAGGGATACAGGAAAATGAACCACGCAAACCATCCTCTCCTACTCAGTAGCGTGGCTCTTGTTTACTTGCTTTGTTTAAAACAAAACAAACAAACAAAAAAACCAAAACAAGGAAACTTTGCAAGAGGAGTTTTATTTTCAGGTCAGGCAACAAACCCAAGAGCTGTAATTAGGTCTTGGAAATTAACAGTTTAATTTATTTGTGTTGTCGAATGTTCTTTGTATTTCCATCCAAGCACCAGACAGGAATGTAGGGGAGGAGAAACGCATCTATCCTCCCTCCTCAGGCTTGTTGCAAGACAAAATGGTGTAAGCAGCACACGAGCATCACGGAAATATGAACGTGCTGGGACTCCTCTTTCATAGATGTGAAACTAGGGGACAATAGGCCACTTTAACAGCAATATTTAGGTGCCCAAAGCAGCACACTGGTTGCTTCTGGGGTCTAGAAAAGTGCCTGCGGGGGCTGAATTTCAGCTGTGTATAGCCAGCCAACCTGCAAATAACTTGGTGCGTTTCAGCAGATACCTCCCTGGAGAGATGCCTCCGGGGGTCACCCCAGGGCTGTGGGAGGGTCAGAAAGAGAGCTTAGCTCTAGGAAGCCCAGGTTTTGCCCTGAGGGCCCTGGGAAGTGATCTCCTTCTCAGCTTCCATCAAATCAGAGAGCAAATAAAACAAATGACAGTGATCAGAAGGATAAAAGGCTCAGAAGTGTCCGCCAACCTGTTGGGTTTTGGCACCGGCAGGTTGTACCCGGTGATTCCCTTCCACCCACAAATCTACAAGGAGGGCTCTCTGCCTTCTCCAGAAGGGCTTCCAGCTGCAGCGCAGGAACACAGGATATGTTCTTGGCTTCCATGCTGGACAATCTCCTGGCCTCAACTAAAAAAATTACACACCAAAGTCTTCGTTGTAAAGGACTTTCTTTTCTTCTCAAATCAGCAAAATAATCCATTACACACTAGATTGAAACAAGAAATCAGGGCAAAACCTAACAACGAGGTTGCACGAACAGGAGTATCCTATCAAGACCCCTATCCTGCAGCCTCCCCTAACACGGCTGGGTTTAGTTCGAGCCTTTGGGAACCTGTCACTCCACAGGACGAACTCTCAGTTCAGGGCTGGACTAAGCAGAGTGCGATTCATTAAGGAGACCTCAGTGCAAAACACAAAGCAATTTCTCTTATTATTTTCCTCATCCCCAAACGGGAGGTAGGGTAGGGCCAGGGAAGGTTCGTAGCCGTGAAAAGATTTTAATGTCTGAGTAACACTGCAAGCCCAAAGACTTTGGATTTCTCAGAGTTGCACTGCTTCATCCCCTCCTGTGACAATTTAGGAGGTTGAGTGGAGTAGCTGTCGCCTAGATTTCCCAATCTTTCACTCCTTCCCCCTAAAGAGTGCTCTCTCGAGGGCTCCCTTCCATGGCCTTCCCTCAGCCAAGAAAGGCCGAGCACAGCTTTTTGCTCTCAGCACATGTTATTGCTGCCCCGGGCCAGCCGGCTAAGAGAGGAGACTTTTATTTAAAGAGGTGAAGAGGGGAACTGGGGTATGATCGTAATCACTGACCCTTGGGCACCCTAAAGCACAGGACCACAATGCGCTGAGACGTGAATAACCCTCCTCCTGCGGGGAAAGTCGGGCACTGCCGCTGTGCGTGACCACGATCCAAGAGCTAAGCGGGTTTAGAAATCCCTACACATCGGTGTCCTGTTTCACAGTCCTGCAACCGCAGAGACGCATAATACTTTACAACATACTGCTTGAGGAACCCTCTTCTTCTTATCAGATTTTTAAAAAAAGCAATACAAGATTTTTCTCTAATTTGAGATTAAAAATTGTTTATAAAAAGTCCTGCAAAGAATTCCTGTCCCATAGGTTGCTTGTGTATGTATTGCTGACAATATCTGCTACCTGAACACACAAGAATGACAGGCATGGCTTCTTATTCCCGACTGGATGAGTGCAATTCCTGGAATCAAACTTATGATGCAAATATTTGAAGTTAAGATGTCAAAATTTAGGTCCCTTCAATAGCATTTGCTTTAGCATACTAACCCTGTATCTGTGAGCATTTCCATTATGAAAATCATTTGTTAAAGAACTCACGAAGAGCATGGAAGGCTCTTCAAACACAATCAAACACCACTCTTTCTCTAAATATCAGCCAATACTAGCCGAAAAGTTTAAAATATTCACCTAGCTCATCACTGTTCCAGTGACCTAATGTTTGTAACAGTCCCACCGATGCCGTACACAAGGGAGGTTTCTGTGAGAACCAGTCTTTTCTCCTTCAAGAATATGTCTCCCGCTCGTTTAGATTAATTGATTTCACACACAGTTGTTTATGTGTGTGGCCTCCCTTGATTTTCAGAGCTCTCCTCGCTCCAAACAAAACAGCTTAGGGATGTAGACGGAGCCAATTGCATTTTGGAAGAGGGGAGATAACACCTCAAAGCCAAACAGAAAAACATTTCTTGCTTTAGAGACTTTTTTCTGGATTATGCTTTGAGGCAACTGTACAAAAGCGTGCTTCTGGGGAACACCATAAAACCGCTTCAGAGACACACTGCACAGAGCCCGGCAGGAAAAAGTTCCCCACAATGGTGGGAAGGGGGAAAAGTAACTTCTGAGCAGAAAGATATATGGCAGTCTGCGAGATTGCAAACAATAGACGACCAAGAAGCTGTCTCAACTTTTAAAACATCCTGATTTCATATAAGAGCTCGTAGCTAGACTGAGAGAGCACCAGAGTCCTCATCCGTGCATGGAATACGTGTCAGGCAGCTGCGCAGTGCACTACCAAGCGCTGGTTAGAAAGGAAAATTTATCTTGGGAAAGAAATCTGGATATTAATGTGAAAGCACAACACAGAGCACAAAAGATTAACTGCCCTCAGCCTCTCCAGACCAGCCATGTGGACGCGCCACAGATTCAATCTGCACTGAATTACAAGTCATCATACACAAAGTATTGAAGTAGCTGGCCAGCAAAACCAGTGGAAATATACTTTGGTGGATCTGGTTGGAGAATGGAATCTCTGTTCCCCAAGAAGGGCTGGGATTTCAACATTTGCCTGCATCCCAGATAAGGATGAAAGGTCAAAATATTATACTATTTCATGCCACGAACAATTCCAAACGCTTTTGATTTGAAAATGCGGGGGGAAAAACCCAAGATATTATTGGTAGAAACAAAACATTCAAAATGCAATGTTGATCCAAAACGAGAGACTTTGGGATGTTGACCTGAAATTTAAACTCTTGTTTCAGGTTTCAACTTAAAATGATATTTAAGTCTGAATGTCAATTGGAAACAGAAACCATTAGGTTTTGAAACATCACTATGGAAAAATATGTTTTTCTTCTGAAAATTTCAATTTAGACCAAACCATGTTTTCTCATAAAAGCCTTTTTATTTTACCAGCTCCATGTTTGTTTGTTTTGCTGCTTGAGGATTGGGCATTTGCTCCAAGCATATGGATGTCCACAATGGGGATATCCACACTGGGGATTCCTTATAGAAGTCCAGGAATTTGGCATACCTGCATCCAGACTCATTTCGGAACCTGAAATATTACAGAGCAATTAGAGATTTTAATTTAGGGAAAAGGGTCCACAGTGTCAGATGAGTACTGGACAAACAGAAACCCACTTTGCACACAGATGAGGAGTGGGGTCTGAGGATACTCCTAGATGCCCTCCAAAGCAGCATCTCTTCACCAGCATACACGATGACAGACCTCTTTCCAAACATCTGCTTTGCAAAGCCTTGGACAGGAAAAGGCAAATGGGCCTCTGGAAACAAAAAATTACCTCTAATCACTTGTTACTTATTTAACATTAGTTCTTTGCAGGAAAACACAAACAAAAGCCTAACTCCAACTCCAGGAATCCACAAAATTTCTGAAGACGTCTTTAGGCAGATGTACGACTACCAGCAATCTCTGCCCTGTGCATAAATAACCAGCCAGAGTTTTCTGTGGAAGAGGGGACAACGAGAGGAAGCAGCATATCCCAAACACGGGGTTGTAAACTTTGACCAAAAAGGCAACTACGCCACTAACGTCTGCTGCTTTGGACACATGGAACAATGGGTATGAACACCCAAGTCTGCGCGGCACAAAAACCACACAGCAAGTCAATTTACAGTGACTAGTCACAGATGCAGGACCTCAGATTACAAGTCATCAAGATGGTCTGGAAGATCCACTCAGCATGATGCTGAGGCACACTGAGAGAAAGCCCTACCAAGGAAAGAGTGACAGGATCAAGTGATGAATTTGATGTGATGATGTTGGTATTAAAAGCCAAAGGCTCCTGCACATTCGGGCGGAGGAGCTGAAGGGAAAAGTAAAATGTACTTAGGTGGAGTCACAACTGTGACTGAGCAGAGCAGCAACATCTGCCTGAGACCCAAACGGGGAATGGATCGTGTTCAAGCGACTCCGCGGCTTTCAACGTCAGACCAGCACCTGCTAGATTGATGGACCTTCTGGATGACAATCCATAACTTGGGAACAAGTGTTGCTTTTGAGCTCTTTCAATCCTGGGCTGGGTTTAGAAAGCTATGCCCACTCCACGGCAGCCTCTGACGCCTGTCCCAAGGTGTGAATGAGCCACAGTTTCCACAGGGCCGTATCCTCCCCCATCCCTGGTCCAGCTCCAGCATACCCTACAGGCCAGCATACACATGTCCTCTTGCACGCAGGTCTGCTGGATAATCCTTCCCTGGCTATGGACAAAGGTTTTGGGCTCTGTGAAGATCACCACCTCTTTTACCAGGAGGAAGAATGAATTACTGGACCGGCTGGGAAATAAGAGGATAATATCTTTCCTGTTGCCTCAGGGAGGTGCAGGAATTGGTACAGGTGACAGGCAAAGCTGTCCCTGCCGGCTCAGAGGCATGCTGCGACGGTCACCTTCCATCTGCTCAGCTTGGGATTGACTGCACAAAGCACGAGGTTCGCCAACTCAGACCTCACACAGGTTTACCAAAAGTGGCAACAAACTGACAGAGCCTTCTCTCTAATGTATTTAAAATACATTTTCTAGTTCAGCCTTGTCCATAAACTAAAGTTAGGCTTAGCTAACACAAACTAACTCTGTCTAAATGTAACCACTTTTCCTATTGCTTGTAGCTTGGTTTTATGCTTGACTTAGAAACGTTACCTGGCATCCGTAAGTAGGGCCTGGTCCAGACTATCAAGTTTACTCCACAAAACTTTGTTAGTTCATGGAGTGAAAAAAAAAAAAATAAAAATAAACACATGCCTCCTGACACCACGCTGACAAAGATGCCCGCGTGGCCGCAGCAGTGCCCACAGAAGGAGCTGTTGTTGCCTTCATTCATGGTCTTTGGAAAGGTGTCACAGCTACACGGGCAGAAAGCGCTGCACTGCCCAGCCATGCCGGCACTGCTCTGGTTTAGATACAACCTAACACAAGCAGCCAAATTCAGACAGAGATTGATCAGAGTAAAGTGTTCCTGGTGTGCGAGTCTGACCTAAATGGCACCGTTTTTGTAGAAGATACAGAAGTTTTACGTGCCTTGTGGTCAAAAAGTTTGGTTGTTACGTGCAATGGGGTTTTATGCCACTGGAGCGCAACTGTCATTGTGCAGAAATGCAGACCCACTCTTAGATCACCTCAGGATGCTATGGAGAAGAAAACCACCTCTCAAGCCTTTCAGGATTGCGCAGGCTCCTTGGAAAATGGCAGAGATGCTGAAAGAGCCTGTGCAGCTACAGTAAAAGCTGAACATAAACAGTGCTGCACTTACCAGGCTTAGCCAGCTGAAAACTTTCTTGCCATTAATAAAAAATTAATAGAAGTTCATTTTGTACTTTGGCAAAACTCCCAAATAACTTGTTAAGAATAGGTGGAAATGGGGAATAGTTCTAAACACAGAAAAGAAACTGGGACAGGTAGTTGGTCATAGTTCACAGGAGCACTAACTCCACTCTACCTGCACGGCAGGCTGCGAAATCTCCGCAGGTGGAATAACACCTGCAGATGTTGGTCAGAAATCTGGTTTGTACACACCACGCACTGGAGCAAGAGCTGACATTTTGGTCCAAAACCAGAAGCCGCCACTACAGCATATGTAGAGTAACAGGGCTACCCCATGAATATCTGCAGCATCTCGGTACAAGATTGTAAAGCTCCAGTTAGTTTTCGAAGATGCAAAGCCGGGCAGAATTGACAGTGATGACAGCCACAGGATACTCCAAACCTTCCCAGCTGTGACACAGAAATGATAATGGCAAAATATTTACTAAACAAAATCCTGATATTCTGCCAGGACCGATATTTACAGTAACTATTAACAAATCTAGGCCACAGAATATAATAGGGAAACCTCTAGAATTGCTCTATCTGTAAAAAGAGGAGGAAAAAAAGGAACTTCATCTTCTTTTGTATGGTATCAATTTTTTATGATTAGAGACAACTTCGGGGTACTTAGGAACACCTCAGAGAGTGATGAACCTGACAGTCACAAAATTATTTTTTCTGAAAAATGTTCCATTAACGAAGACATATTTGGGCTCATATGTTTCTCTCGCCATTCTCTGATGCAGAACAAAGCTCAGAAACGTTTTCACAGCTAAGCAAGGGAGATTCTCATTTAATTTGCTTTAGAACTCCAACTTGTCCATAATAGAGGTGCTACAATGCTTCAGGACTCAGTGAAGCAATGACACCAAACCAGCCAAGAAGCTGAACAGAGAACAACTGGAAAAGGAAGATCAATTTAGGGAGAGCAGTGAAATACTAGTATTGGTATGACTTTTGTTAACCCTCTGTCCTTAATGATGAAAAAAACAACCCGAAACACGTGCTCCACCCAACGACTTCAGTCTCCTTCATCTCCAACTGAGATGGGAAAGTTTACAGAAAACATCTTATATTTTCCCTAAATCCTTCACATAAAAGAAGACTTAATGTGTGTGTATACATATATGCACACACACCCACCCAGAGCTGTATAGAAAGACACAATGTTGCTCTCCTTTCCTTTCCCTAAGATAAAACTATGAAACCCTTCAAGCCTTCCTCATCAGCTATTGAAAAACACAAATTAACGTAAACCAAGAACTCTTTTTCAAACCCCTGCACACAACAGTGCCATGAGCTCCCCGGCCACGAACCGATTCCCACTCTAGGAAGACTCACTCCGTTGGAGTATCCCTGCTAGAGACCTGCATCGTGCATTATTTGATCTCATTTTGGTTTGCCTAATTCTGCTCCGGATCCCGAGAGGGAGATTCGCAAAATGGGCTAGTCATTTTGAGTCATCAAGTTCAGACTACTTCAGCCTGGCCAAGCGTCAGAAATAGCTGAACCTTGGAAAAAAATCAGGACCTTTGACAGCGTTTCAAGGCGGATACCCCAAATCACTAGTCATTGCTGAAAACCTTGGCCTTCGTTACCTTTCCTCTGAATATGAGAGTATTAAACACAAGGCCACCGGCTTAGCTCAAAGAGTGACAGAGGAGGCCAGGATTCAAACCATCTCTCTCATGTGGTAGACCACAGCATTAGCTACACGACAAGCAGGCATGCCTGGAAAAGCAGAGATCAATTAGGGGTCTCTTGCAGGGTTACGCAGGACACGAATGGTTTGGTCCCGACCGTTTTATTTAGATGAAGAAGGCTGCCAGGTTGGGCCATATTTACTGTCCCAAACTCTGAAACTCTAAAGAAAGCGAATTCTGTCCAGCCCGACAGAAACAGGAGTCCTTCCCCTCCCCTGCTTCTCCTTCCCTCCAGCTCCTCTGAAGCTGAGGGGCACATCACTCGGTTCCCAAACAAACTGGGACGAAAGCCAGCTCGGGGAAGTTCAGCTCTGAACAAAGCGGAACGAGGAAGATGCCTCCATGGGGAAACACCTACCGACCCCACTGCTGGGGTCCTGACGGGGGCTGGAAGAGGCACCATCCCTTTAGGGATGGCCAGGGAGCTCCTCCGCATGCCTGGTCGCTGTCTGGGAACAACCACAGCCAGAAGGAAAACTGCTGTGGGCTGTAGCGGGACAAGGGGAGATTTCCTGAAGCCCACTGCAGAGTAAATACTGAGAGCAACCAGGGATGAGAGAACAAGGGACCCTCCAGTCCCGAGGGCTGTCCGGTCCCTTTCTGCGCAACCAGATTTAAAAATAAAACCTACAAGTGGGGAGAACTGGCTTGCCCGAGACCTCGAAAGAGCCAGCATCTGCCGGAGAGAGGGAGCGAGCAGCAAACCACCAGCCCGAGGCAGCCAGGAAACGCTGCAGCAGGAGCCAGACCCACAGCTCAGCCACAAGAGAACAGGTCGGCTTAGGATGGATGAAGCCTGCTAGGGAGTTAAATTTAGACAGGTAAACATACCAAGGGGAAGAGACAGGGTTCACACAGCCCTCACCGTCCACCACTGCCAGGCCCTGGGGAGGACCACCCCCCCCAAAAAACTGCTGGGGGGCTGTAGCCGCGGCCTGGGGCACCCCAGAATAGGGCCATCAGAGGTGAGCAGCTCAGGGAGCGCCTGACTGCGTCGACATTTTTTCCCCCATCATTTGCTCCAAGCACCTCCCCACCAGGCAGCGTTCCTGGGAAGTGGGAAAGCTGTTGCGAGAACCATGCAGGACACTGCAACCTGAGGGGAGCTGCAGTCCCACGAGCCGGGTATGCACGGTGCACGGGGACCGTGCAAAGGAAAGGTACCAGGGAAAACCCAACCAGAAACACCGGGGCCACAGCGTCAGCGTAGCCGTTCAGGTGCCAGAGCCCTGTGGAGCTCCCTTTCTGAGGGAAAAAAGGGGTAAAAGAAGAGGCTTGGCAATTGCTTGTGACACTTAATGAAAGAACGAGGAGTTAAAGTTTCGCAAACTCAGCCAAACTCTAGCTTGAGTCATCCAGGCCCCGAGGATTGGAGGGGACACACAGCACTCCTTTCCCCACGCTGCCTGCAGCCCCGCTGTAAGCCTTCAAACCTTGCTGCCCATTTCACAGCTCCCAAGGACAAGCGAAGGATCCCCACGTATGGAGAGCCTGCCGTCTAGAACGGGCTCCCCTCGCAAAGCGCTTTCGCGGAGAGCAGCTGTGCAATTACAAGGTACACGAGAGCATCCCTACTTTATGGAAACAGCTGTGCTGAAAAGCGACAATCTGCTTGCAGTGACCCCGTTGCTCTACCTCACACAGAGCAGGGGAAGGCTTGCGTAAGCTTTATCAAGGCCTAAGCCAAAGCTTGGAAGGGGGCGGCGGATCACAGGGTCTGGTCTCGTCTGTAATTCTGTCCATACGGTCTCAGCCAGTTATCTCTGCAGTGAGCCCAAGAACTCGCGCTCCAGTAAAGCGTCTTTTCCAAAAAGACATTCGGTCTTTATTTGAAGATTTTAAGAGCTGGAGAAGCTAACGTTGCCTTTGGTCGTTTGTTCCAATGGTTAATTACCCTGCTGTTAAAAACGTTGCCTGCTTCTAATGTGAATGCATAGAGCTTCAACGCCCAGCCACACGCTTCAGGTTCTCCTCTTGAACTAGAAAGCTCTCCAAGTACCAGCTACTCTCGGTGCCGCTGAAAGCACTCAGGTATCACACCACGCTACCTCTTAATTTTCTTTCTGAAACACTACCTAAGTCCACATTCCTTAAATCTCCCATTAGAAAAGGGAGGCTTTTTTTCAGTGCAGGAAAAATTCCCCGTGACTCTTCTCTGCGCTGCCTTCAGTTTTAATGAAGTCTGCATGCCTTTTTCCAGCAAGCAAAGGTCCCTTTCTCTGCAAAAAATAGAAGCAAATCACGGACTGCCCTGTCTTACATGACAACATGCCTTGGCTATCCGCATCCTGATTTTAAAAGTACTGTGTTTAAAAGTCTCTCTGAAACGCTTATTGTGTGTGTGTCCAATTAATTTGGAAATGATGAAATGGTTTTCAGTCAAACTTTGATCAGCCATTAGAAAAAAGATCTTATGAATAGAAACAATTTATATTCATTTAAATGAGCAATCATGCAGTTTTCAGAAAAGAACTGGTTTCCCTGCGCGCCTTGAAACCCAAACCCAACAACTTCAGGACAAAAGACTCAAGAACCGAAGCAGACCAGAAACAGAGAGGCCTACTGGGCTAGAGAAAGGAACAAATAGCATTAAAGGTGATTGCACTGATTTTTTTTTTTTTTTTTAATTTCACAATATTTGATCTATTCCTAAAAGGCCAAGCTCCTGGCGACTTCACTATACAAGAACGTGATTTTTTTCTTTAAAAAGGTGTGTTTCTGGTCTTCGCAGACTAAGTCTGGAAAATACAACTGGGACATATCTTACTACCTGAAAAAAAGTAGGAATGCCCAACTTTTTAGACCCAGCTCTTTCAAAACTTCCTTTTTTTTCAACTGATGTTGTGATTTCTGGCAGATTGGGAGGGAAGGGGCCGAGGGAAAAGACTTCTCAGGGCTGGGAGCCTGCAGCCACGACTTCAGCTTTCCCTAAACGGAGGTTAGTCACACATGGAAGGACATTTTCATTGTACGTACACTAGAGAGAGGGGAAAGGACACAGGGGCTGCTTACAGCTACCGAGAGGAGAGGTGTGCTTATATTGAAGGCACAGAAGGAGCTAGGGAGGGACTCCTTTCCGAAAGGGAGGAATCTCTCACGGACACTCTTGGGCACAGAAACATGAGCGAGTGACGGAGCCTGGGAGCAGAGGAAACCCATGGCTGGAATGGGGCCAACTCGCCTCTCCAGCTCTGCCTCCTACCCCGCACTACCACGCAGTTCAACCTCTTGCTTTTCCCTTCTAATTTCCTTCAAGAAGAAGGGGGGCGGGGGGGGAAGAGTACTTAGGCTAGCCTTGCTGCCACACATGGTAACTTATCCCATAGGTTGGATGCTTGGGGTAAAAAAATGCCACCTGAATTCCTGCAGTGCCCAGCCTTCACCTTGGATAAACCCAGGTGTCCATGCATAGGACCCTGGTTTAAGAGGAGTCTGTCTCTCCTGCCAACTTTGAGAAAGCCCACTTCTTTCTCTTTTGGGAAGAAGAGCAGGTACCAAACTTGGTTCTGCTTTTCAAACAGTATCTGTGCATGTGACAGAAGACAGGCACCCGCAGGTTAAACCTGTCACCACCAGAAAAAGCAATCGCTTCAGCTCCTGTGTCGATACCCAGCGGTGCACGTGGGAAGGAAGGGCAACGTGTTGGTGCCCCCCTGCAGACCAGGCAGGGTAAAGGGCTCTGAAGGGAGAGACGGAGGAAGACGAGCATAAAGGAAGGAGATGCCTTGTATGCCCATTAATACGTGCACGCCCGAGACTGCGCAGACACAAAGCCCAAATAAAGGACAAGGGGAAAGAGCCCTCGATGTGTAGGCAGACAAGGAGGCATCAGTGGAAAAGACAGTTTGCGTGTGCGGGTGAAGCGTGGCAGAGCCGATTATATCCGAGACGTGCAGGTGCACACGAGGAACGTGATGCGTGTGCACCCGAGCTTTTGGCTATGAAGAAAACGAAGTGAGAACATAAATGCTGGTACATGTGTGAGAAAGAGCACTGCTCCGTCACAAAAAAACCCAACCCCAAAGATGAACAGGTGAGTACATGGGTGCAGGCAGCAGAGCAAGGGTGACGATGAACACACATGGGAGAGTGCAGGCAGGAAAGCATTAAGAGGCAGGTAAGAGTTGGATAGAGAGTCTGACAGGGATGCTCATCCGGTGGCACAGAAAAAGTACAAAAAGCACGGGGCAACAAAGTGCATCACAGCACATGAAAATATGTTTGGGGAAGTCATTTTACCCATACCACTAAGGGAAGTATTGCGCCATAATTCCCGGGGAAAAAACCAAATTTCATAAAACAGTCTGTTTGTTACGGACATAACCAGGATGCTCGTGCCCTGGTACCGTGAGACCAGGCACACTGTTGCTACTCATCCGCGTTTCCATGTGCACGAGCACCTTCTCCCGCACCATGTGCCACGGTCCGTGACGGCGCATGCTGCCACAGCGCGGGCACGTGGGTGAGAAGGACAGCGTGGGCAGGGGGCTCGGGTGCTCTCGGGAAAGCCGCTGTGCTCACGCTCAGAGAAAGGGCTCTCATCCAAGAGTAACATCTCTCTGCTCAGAGTAACATCCATCTTACCGGAGTAACATCTGTTTTGCCAAACTCACGTCTGTCGTGTCCGAGGAAAATCTGTTTTAGCAGCTCAACGTCCGCCACCCCAGAGGAGCAGCCCTCGCACCCCAGCGACCTCCCTCGGGCCAGAGTGCAGCCCCTCACCACCCGGCAGCATCCCTCCTGCCAGAGCAGATCTCTCCCACCGCAGTAACACCGCCAAGGCCACCCCTGGGCCGCCCCGCGACCGGCCCTAGCCCCGTGCCCCGGTCGCCCCTCCGCTGCC
>WAAD01021623.1:236-43193 GCA_013389945.1 Fregata magnificens | reverse complement strand
CCGGCAGCGCAGCCCCCGCAGGGGGGTCTTGGTCACTCGTGGGTCGCTCCCAGCGCAGCTCTGCGGTGGTCGCTCCCTCCCCGGCCGCCGGGACCCGGCGCCCGTAAGTGCCCGGCTCGCCGCCGCCGTGTGCAGCAGACACACCCTGCCGTCCGTTTCTTGGTGTGGGTGCTGACGGGCAACCTGCCCTTGTGGCCCCTGGCCCGGGGGCCAACGTGCTGGAAGCCTAAGCCCCCCCCGGCGTGGGCAGCGGGGTTCCCGGCTCTGGCCAGAGGAGGAGTTTTGACCTGGTGACCTGCTGCTTCATCCGAGCAGGGACTTTTGGCATCTGCCTCCCAGTGCGGGCAGGGGCGGGTTGCAGGGAAGGTGCGAGTGAGGCAAAGCCTGGGTGGGGGACGCTGTTAAAAAAGGCCGGCGAAGTTTGGCAGCCTGCATGCAGCTCTTCGTGGGGCTGGCTCTCAACAGGCACATCCGTCCCTTGGCCTGCATCACCAGGAATCACACCGGGGGCTCTCCCCCGCCTCTCCTCCCATAAAACTTCACAGATTCACGGCCAGATCCCGTTCTCACTTTTCCTGGCAGAAGGAGGGAGTTAGCTGCACAGGCATTAGCAGGATCACCGCAAATTTACGTTGTATGGTGTAACTGAGAGCGGTGCCTAGCCCTCGGGGTCGTTGGGCATCTCAGAGCTTGGAGGCAGGATTTACATGCCCGGCCTACGAGCGCGGTGGCAGCTCCGCAGCAGCCAACGAAGCCAGGATTTACACTTGTTGTGTCGGGATCCCCGTCTCCAGGCCCCACAGCGTCAGGCATCCAAAGTCTCCGCGCGGCAGGAGCTGCAGAGCCTCGCGCGCGGTGCCGGGAGCGCCTTGCTGCTCCCGCACGTGCACAGCTGCACGCAGGTGAGGATTCGAAGCGAGTTACATCAGGGAGGCATTTGGCCCCCTGGAGCTACTCAAATTTGTACCAGGTTGGGACTTAGTGCAGCTTGAGGCACGCACCCCTGCACGAGTGCCTGGTTTCAAACAGCTCTGAGCGTCCGTTCAGGTTCAGCGTGGAAATACTCACATGAGCGTTTTTAGAGGAGCAGGTAAATGTTTGAACGCAGGCTACACGGTACAAATAATTGAAGGCTCCAAGTGTCTTAATTTATGACCCACTACTCCAGTGTTTCCCATCACTGTAGTCATTAATGATGCTTTCTTTTAATGGGAATAGGAGATAGAGGAGGTACAGCTGGTGGTAAAGAGTAACCCAGTGTTTGTGGTAGGAAATAAGGAGCCATTGTCCTCAGCACTGTGTAACTAGAAAGATAATAGTTGGTACAGCAAATACCAACTAATTAGAGGGCAAAGGCAGTCTTGAAATTGCAGCTGGCTGCAGGAAGTTTTAGGTGCCAGCTTTTTTGCTCCGAGGTAAAGCTGGTTTACCATATGGGCTGTTTTTCCCTGCTTGTCTGTCAAACTTCTAACTTGCATGTTCGGGCTGCAGAGGGCAGGGGCAGGGTGCTCCTTTGGGGACCTAGCAAACACCAGGGTCCCCTCCCGGGACCTGGAGGTGTGAAGGCGAGCGTCACAGACCTGAGGCTTGGTGAGAAATTGCTTGGCCTGTTGAGTAACATGCTTTTCCACTTTTGGCGTTACAAGGGAGAGCTGGCCACAACGAGTGAGATCCTCATCGGTCCTCACGGGAATCCTCCTGGGGCTGGCACTGCTTCACACCCCGAGATGGTGTCTTACATCAGGGTTAGAGGTGGCAGAAGGGGAAGGCAGAGCCACTGTAGGACCAACGGCAGAGATGGATGGGCAGGACTGGATACATGTGCTCCTTAAAACCTCCAGCTATGAGCTGTTTGGATTATTCAAAAAAGATCCCAGCTTATTGAAAGACCATGCTGGCTTCAGCGTAGTCCGTGAGGAAGATGGGACTTCCTGCAGCTTTAATCCTTCCTTGCTGTCTCCGCTCCTGCTTTGGTGGGACAGGAAGAGCCGTTGGGAGGCACACAGGCATGCGTCAGTCCCATCGTGGTGCTGGGTGCCAGGAAGGGCAGCAGGGACAGCTGAGGGTGCGCACCTCGAAACTTGGGTGGGAGTGGGCACCTGGCTAGCCGCTTGAAAGGCCGGAGAAGAGGCAAGAGGTCCTCACCCAGCAGTAACGAGGCGCGTGGCCCATCTCGGGGGGGTGGTGTGTGTCTCACAAGGGGGAAGACTTGGCACTCCTGCCAGCGCTGAGGACAAAAAACACAGAATGAGTTGGTCATGGTGCTTGCGTGGGTGGGTGAGGACAGGGGACCGCCTATTGCTTTACCTCAGTTTGTCCTCTCTGCTGAAATGTCTTTGATATTTCTCTCCTGGAAGGAAAAAAGTTGGTTGCCTTCTTTTCTTCTAGCTTCCCCTGCAAGTTTGCTTTATCGTCCACCAAAACAGGGACCCATGAATATCATACCATAATTTTTCTCCACTGAAGCTATTCCTCCATCTACAGAGAAGGACAGACAAGGAAAGAGTACTTGTACCTGGCCAGGGGTGAGCCTCACTGGGTACTGGGGGCACCAGCTGCCAGTAGGAGGGGCTCCTGTCTAGTCTCAGCTGCCAAAGATGTCATCCAGATGTTCTTTAGATGATGTCCCGGTATGATTAAGCCTCACTGATTTAATAATGAGCAATGTCCACGACTGGAACTGGACTTTACTCCACGACCAGAATCTCAGATGTGACTAATATTGGTGAGACACTGTCACAGCACACCCAGGGAAGATGTTATATCTGATCAGTTGCGAAAAGTAGCTTAATCCATGCAGCTCCCTGGACTCCACAAGCCATTTTACGTCTCTCCATCTCGCCGAAACATTCCTATGGCTCCAGTCGCCCTCACACTCCTCTTTCTCATCTGCAACAGTAATGGATGTCGCGTGTCTCACCTGGCTGGCCTCCGCTGCTGGTGAGCAAGAAGAGGGTGGGGGAATGCTCAGGCTGTTTGAGATGTGGAAATACTCAGCTCACTTGGCAGAGAAGAAGAGCGATTTAAAATGTATAAGGAACGTAAGTCCCTCTCAGTTAACGGCATGACCCTGCAGAATATATTCAGCAGTAGGAGACCTTATCACTAGAAAGTGAGCCATGTGGCTCCAACTTTTCTTTACGTAGATGTAGGCCCAGTGTAGCATTTCTGCGGTGCTCATAAGCTCTGATCTCTTGGGAAGTTTCTTCCATCCCTGTTGTGTCTGCACAATAAGCTTTCCCGTAGTCAGATGGTCCTGTGTCCTCTCTGCGTGCAGTGCAGAGCCGAGGCCGAGAGGATGCCTATTCTGCGCCTGCTTTCAAGGAGTACCTGCTGCTCCTCACTACGCTTCTTTCATCGGGATGGATGGTTTTTTGTCCTTTCATTACCACTCGCCCCGCATTCCTGTGGTGGGATTAGTAGCAGTAGTAGGAGCAAGTCAAAGGGAGTGAATTTGTTGTGAGGAACTGGACAAGTTTCCAGCAGTGAGATTTTTATGAGTCAAGGTGGAATTTATGGAATAAAAATCTGGAAATGGAAAAAAAAGTAATCTTGAGCTCCTGCCAAAGGAGGGCTTGTTCCAGACGAGTTACCTGATCTGACCTGCCTCGCAGGTGTGAAAACCTTCGTTGACCCACCCCCACGTTCTCTACCTGCCCCTGCAAACACTGAAGAAAACCACCACCTTATTCCTAGCCGCTGCCCTCGTGGGAAGCAGCCAGGTTCCTTGAGGCATAAAGCTCATGACCTGAGAATTTGTGGCACTCCACAAAAGGAAATATAGGCTAAACTTCTGAAACATTTCCTAATGTTGACGTCTTTCAAGCGGTGGAATCGTCTCCCCAGGGACACGTGGATGCTCTGCTCCTTGAGTCAGGGAGACAGGACCAGACAACGCACAGAGACGTATTGTTGGGAACCTTACTGCCCCCGTCCCCGGGAGAGACAATGAGGGGAGAGAGAGGAAATAAATTAGATGACTTGAATCATTTCCAGCTCTAATTGCTATGATCTTGCAGTAGTTTTCCCAGCCCCAAGTATAACATTAACCATCGAAGCACGATTTCACCCACGGTCAATTAAACCAGGATTAATCTGGCCTGACATCACCCAGTAAAATCCATCCTAGACTCAGGGACACCCCACTGAGAAGAGACAGGAGCCAGACAGGGCTCCATAGGATGGGCAGAAGCTGCTGCCTTTGGAGGTGGACATCTCCAAGCGTGTTCTTCCCCTCCGCTGGCACAGGGCACAAAGGGCAACGCAGCAATTGTATGATGTGTATTTGCCTTTCCTCACCTCGGCGATGCACTAGTAGGGTCCCTGGGAGTGATCGCCCCGGCTGGACCGTGCTGCTGGCTGGGGCGCTGATCCAGAGGTCAGATGGAGGCAGCCGGCTGTGCTGGCTGATGTGCGCCGCCCTGCAGGATGGCAGGCTGCCTCTTCACGTTCAGTGGCTGCAAATGTTATCCTCTGTCCGGTTTGCCCCTGCCCTCCTGGTCCTCTGAAGTGCAGCTCTGGGAAGCCTGTCAGGGATTCACTGTCTGGAGCTGCATTTCTGAATGTTGAGCTCCACAGGGTGGAGGGCGGATCAGGGTACGGCTCTCCTACGGCGGATCTCCTACGGCTGCAGCCGTCCTCCTTGAAACTTCTTTCTCTTCCTCCCTGGTCCTTGAACAAAGGAGTGAACCGAACTGTTTACTAAGTTTTGAATACCAAGAAATCAAATAACGAGAAACCCTTGTGAAGACACAAGGATTTAAAGGACGTGGCAGTAACCAGACGGACCTGGCGGCTGCGGTGGGGTGAAGTCCTGGCTTGCCTGGCTCCACGTAACTCAGTAGCAAGGCTGGGGAGAGCATGCAGAGTTCATGCCTCCTCGTTTAGCGCTTTAATCATTAGACAGGCGCTCCCGACAGCAGGCTCTGTGGGCTGAGCGAGTTAAACTGTAACTGCCCTCCTCAGCGGCCCCCAGCGAGGAGCCCCGGCTCGCGTGACCAGGGCAGGACCAGCCTCCCACCCAAGTCCCACCAGCTCTCACTGCCGGCTCGGGCAGGGACGTGGTGTTGGCCCCAACCGCGGGCTGGTGTGGGGGGAGCTGCCCCAGGTCCCCATGGTGGCCGTGGAGATGGATCAGGACCCTGTCAGGTTTTGTCCCATGGAGCTGGGAGAGCTTCCCCATCCCTCCCTCCCATAGGCAGATAGGCATCGCCTCGCCCCATGGCACTGCCGGGCGAGGGGGACGGGAGATGCCCCCGGGGCCAGCCCAGGGCACCGAGCCCCGTGCCCTGCCACTGGCAAGGACCAGGACTATGTGGTTCGGGGAGGCGCAAGGCCACGGCCATAGCCAGACGGTGAGGTAATCTGCCCCCCGACTCCCCTCCTCTCAGACCAAGTCTCGCAGTCTCTTCTACTTGGCTTAAACCCTGAGGCGAAGAGTTGTACATCCTTTCCAAAATTTTTATCGGCATGAATTATGACAACTCTGGATATTCTTATTGTCTGTTCGAATGGCCGATCCCGTTCTAAAGTCTTACTTAATTCTTGGCCTTGGCTGCTTCCTGTGGTAAAGAGCTCCACAGCGTAATTAAACATGGTCTGTGATAGCAACCATGTGACGGGCTTCACCAGCGGCAGCAGTGCATGGGTGTGCATGCATGTGTCTGTGTGCGTGCATGTGTGCAGGCTGGGGTGAACGGGAGGTGACAGCGCACCCCTGCCCACTTGCAGGCAGGGCAAGCATCACCCTGTCAGGACAGGAGCAACCCCAGGGCGCAGCCGGGCTGGGGCACGGGGGCACCGAGGCCACGGTGCTGGGGCTGTTTGCCCCAGGTGCTGTGACAGTGGGCTACCCCCAATGCCTGACTGTCAGGGAACGATGAAACTCAAATTCCTGCCCTGCACGGTCAGAAGGGAGCGGTCACCCCACCAGCCCCCCCTCCCTCCAGATTAGCGGAGTGATGCTGATGTCCCGCAAATCTGGCAAGAAGATGTCCCCGAACAGCTGAGCATCCGCGGGTGGTGTTGGGGAAAGTGCACACGAGGCTCTAGCTGGGATCTCTCAGAGACGGACGAGCCCCAGCATCCCCCTCTCCTGCGGCCTGCCGCTGCTCAGGGGGTGCAGCTGGGTCGGGAGGGGATGCGTGCCCCCCCACGCTGTGCTGCTTCTTACTGCAGCAGCAGAGCCCCTTCCCCAGGATGGCACCAGGGGAATCCCGGCTGATGCTAAGGGTTTACCTCGGCCCACTACATGCTCCCTAATTTCTCCATTTAATCTTTCTTTCTTTCTTTCTCTCTCTCTTTTTCTTTTTTTTTCTCCTTTTCTTTTCTCTTTCTTTTCTCTTTTCTTCTCCTTTCTCTTCTTTTCTCTTCTTTTCTCTTCTCTTCTTTTCTCTTCTCTTTTCTTTTCTCTTTTTCTTTTTTCTTTTCTTTTTCTTTTTTCCTCTCTCTCTCCTTTCTGATCTTCTCCCTTTGCAATTTCTTTCTTCACTTGCTTAAATGTTCTTCTGTAATTTCTTTCTTCGAAAGCAAGTCAAGCCTGTGGCTGGATCTGGCACTGACGAGGTGAAAGGGGCTTATTCTCCTGGTAATCACTGGGATTAATATGACAGAGCAACTTCAGCTAAAGGAGGAAACGAACACAATTCACACGTTTTACATCCAGCTTTCCGATGGACTGTGCAGGCAGGTGGGCTCACGCTGATGGGGAGAGGCAGAGGATGGGCTAACAGGGTCGAGCCCCCTCTCCCCCGCCCAGACCCACAGGCACCTCTGCGGGTGGGCATGGGGGGCAGAATCCCCCAAACCCGACCTGAGAGCCGCTCCCTGGGCTTGCTCGGTGCCTCTCTGTGTCACCGCTGGCTTGGGCACTCCTGGCTGTGGGGCCAAGCCTGACGCCCTGCTCGGGTGGCCCTGGGGCCACGCAGGTGACGCAAGCGGGCTTGTGGGGCGGGTGGCACACGCTCTGTGGCCTGGCAGGTGGCAAGGGAAGGGACTGAAATGTGCTGAGATGCCAAGCCAGGAGGGTGCGACCAGTGCCACCCTGCCACCATGCCACCGGCGAGTCGGGACAGTGGGCAGAGTCTGGATGGGGTCGGGAACGTCACCACGCACAACGGGAGGGTGGGACAGAGCTGCCGGGACTGCAGGGCTGCAGAAGGAGGCCTAGGGCAGCGCGTGGAGAGGGATATAATGTATGTCTGCCAGGCGTGTGATTGCTAGTGCTGCTGCCCAAAGGCAGATGCTATCCTGGGACGGATCTCACACAGCCCGGGGACGGTCGCTATTTACAGCTAGGGAAACCACAGCGCATTTCCTGCTTTTATTTCTGGGTCCCACAAAGCCCAGGGATGAACTGAAGAATGTAAGCGAGGCTTAGGATGGGCTCTGTAGCTCCTGGCTTTACCGCTCACAAATCATTCTGCAAACCAACCCGATGACAATAAAGCCTTTGGATTAAAACCACCACGTTTCGCAGGCTCCAAAGTGTCCTTTGATGACAAATGCCTTTGCTTAATAGTCTCACCTTCACAGTGCAAGCTGAAGGAACACAAATACATTTCTTAGACACTGTGGCTTCTAAACAAATATATATAGCATGGGTAATATACAGGCTTACACAAACATCAGCATTAAAGCATGCAAAGCAGGCAGGGAAGGAAACTATAATAACTGAAGCACCAGTGCAGCCACAAGATACGAAGACGGAAGAAACCACATGGCAATAGATGGTTTTCTTCTAAGGCACTCGGATGTTGTGTTGAATATGGCCTCAGTGCTCGGCCACCAGACAGAGGGATGCACACAGATACTGATGCTCCCATGGCACAAGCAGTCTGTGGCACATTTCAATGGCTTGTTCACAAAAAAAAGTGTGTGTGTGTATGTATTTACACATGCAGGAAACTAAAGACGTATAAACCAATGAGTTTAGTTCAGATTGCTGTCATATACTCTTACAAAGGTAAAATTAAAGACATAGAGTTCCCCCATATAATTTAAGTGTAATTGTGTATGTGTTCCATATTTTCTGTGGTTGACAACCTTAAGACATGATTCTGAATTTTCAGCTTGAGACACTGATTTTCCAGGATGCGCAGAGCACCTACTCGTGGCATCTGAAGTTAAGCCAAATCACTAAATGCTTCAACACATCCTGGGACTGTAATTATACACACCTGCAAAAGACACCACCACCCCCAACCCAAATCAAAATAAAAACCCCACAAAAACTGAAGACACCATGATTCATGCCCCAAAACATATTTGCTCACATGCATAAGATCTTGTTTTTTAATCAGGGAGGCTTTTTTTTGGGTGGATTTGATTCTTGTTTCTGAGCCTTCAGTGTTCACTGAAGCGACATTTTTCTCCATTTCCCTCCAGCAATGGGAGCTGGAATTCTTTTTTTTGTAAATGCAGGTGGGGACCCTCTTTCCATCACAGGGCTTCAGGGGCTGTGTTTGGAAGAACCAAACGTCATGGAAGGTTGTAACGTTGTGTTCGACACCCTTCAAGACGCGGCTTGTATATAAATCCTTTTACAGTAGCGTGAATAACTTTGTCCATAGAGATCTACGGAGAGCGAATGAGCTTCTGTGTGGTGCAGTGGGCCCAGATCTGCCTCTCTTGATACTTAATGAGTATATAAAATTGGGCTTCGGGGGTGACCACTTCAGTCATTGTCAGTGAGTTATGGAAACCTTCCTTGGCTCTTCCTTGTTGAGAAGATATTAGTAGTTAATTGTGTCAGCGCTATGGTGAGGATGTGCTTCGAGACAGCTGGATGGCAGGGATCTGGTCAGGCCTGGCTCCAAGTTGGGCACGACGTGATTGCTATGCCACTGACTCCTCACACGTCCACAGAGGTTCCCAAATGATCCATGACACCCTCGCTGCACAGCGCCAGGCTGCAACACACCCCGCAGCGACACAACCCAAAGGCCTCCATCGCGTCTGAACTTGCCGAGATATCATCTCAAGATTGCACACGTAACGATGAGCATAAGCGATACTGTTGTGCTGAATAAGGTCTCTTACCAGAAAAACAAAAACAGGGAAAGTTGGCGTCATCGTCTCTAACCCCTGTCACTACTCAGCTGTAAGCAAACGCAGAGAAAAGCTCTGGGTCAGCGTTAGGCTGGGTGACTTTGCTGTATGGATCTAAGACTGGTTTCCCAATGAAGTCATGCTCCAGTCTGTCACTTCACACAAAGGAAGCCTCTGGGTCATCCGTGGTGATATTTGTCTGCAGCTCTATAGATAGCTTTGATCTACTCTTCTGACAGATGAGCATAAATAATTGTGTTACCGCTCTTGTTTTCAAGAGTCATCACTTCATTAACAAAGGGATCAAATTAAAGCCTCCAAACGTAAGGGCGAGGAGCAGCCTTTCACTGTCACCTTGAAGTCATCGTGCCTAACTTGGGCTACTGGGGGGAGGTTGTAAGCAATGATGTTGCGTTAGGTGCACTGCATCTCCGACATCTACTGTTTGGCAAAGTGCTCGTTCCTGCAGCTCAGTGCAAAGCCAGCGGCTGCTGCCTCTCCCTGGCACACCGGGCTCACGGGCTGGGTGAGCGGCCAAACCCCTCCTCAGGTCCATGAAGAGCCATGGGTTACAAACAGAGTGGGTGTTTGAAGGCATTAATGCCTCCCTGCCACCCCGGGGTGGCTGTGGACGTGAATTCCCAATGGAAGCTACGAACTTGCTGACAAATCCTGGTCCTGTCATTTCCTAAGGTTTCCTCCAGGCTGTTGTACCTATCCTGCCCAAGGGATCTGTGCTGGATTCAAGGTGTCATGTTGCTGCCATGAGAGGGCCCTTCAGAAGGCACTGGTAGGAAGCACAATTTGTGGCGTGCATGTCATCGCGGTGATGGAGGATTTTGAATCCTGGCCTAAATGTACTAAGGGAAAAGAGTTTCTGTTATCTGTGCTCAAAACAGCGTTTCACATTTCTTGTGTCATTGGGGCAGGAAGAATAGAGACCTTACGGTATTGTGGGATTTGAAATGGTCCCAAAGGAGTCTGCAGAAGCCAGAGTGGATTGAGCAACTTACTTCCTACCGCCTCCTCTTGAAGGACCAGCAGCACCATGTGCTCTGGGGCAGGGGGTCCTGCGTTTGTCGTGCCCATCGGATAACTTCACAGGCCATTCAAAGTAACCAGCAAATCCATCGTGTTTAACAGTTTTGAATTAAAAAAATAAAGACAACAAAAATGGGTGCCGCTTTCTGAGACACACAGAAAGCTGACAGTACTGAAAAATTGGGCGCTACTGCCTTAAAGCATTTTGCTAGTTTGTCATCTCAAGACACAATGCAAGCCATCGAGTTACTACTACTTAACAAATCGCTGCAAGTTAGCTGAGCTTTAGCAATTGGCAGTATGCATGCTCTTAGCCCAACGCAAATCTAAGTCAAGTATGTCAGCTGAGACAGTAGCTGCCAGCTACCATTGTCCTCTCCTTCCTTGCTGAGTAGCAGAAAGACCTTGCCACGGTCATATATCATCCTCAGTGGAGATTCTTGTTTTTCCATAGAATCCCCTGTTGTAGGGCCTCCTCTTATGCAGAGAATCAAGGTAACAGCATGAATTCCCACTTATCCTGCTTCATTTTACATCTTGGGAGCCACGAGAGTCTGTAAAAATGCGAGCATTCACCAGTCGCACCAGGCGCAGTAAAGAGGACATCTTGGGAACAGAGCCAAGCTCCGCATGAACCCGTTAATATCTTTGTTACCACTTCAGCTGCATTCCTGGATTTATGCATGAGAGATTAGTCCCCCAAATAAACTCCTCGGCAGAGTCGAAATTATGCAGAAAAAGCCATTCAGTACTGCTGTTTTTTTCCCTCTGCCTCCGATCAGGTGAGAAAGCAGCAATGAAGACACCCATTTCTGGTACTGCAGAAGGAGAATCAAGCGATCTAACTCCCGCCTTCTACTGAACATCGACTTTAACAAGCCCTGGGTACGCTCTGTACAGCACAGGCAAAGGCAGCCACCAACGGCTCTCTTTGGCCAGCACTTTACATTGATCCCCACCCGCAGTAGCCTACCACGAAGCCACGTTTCCTAGGAGGAGAAATAAGGGCAGTTTTTACAGTCTCTGATAAAAATCATGGTGTTTTCTGCTTCGGCTGAAAGTGTCTCCGAGAGGGTTTAACATTTAATATCGAGCAACTGCTGATAACACTCAGGTTGTAAGCTGCCTGGACCAGGTGAACTGACAGTTTTATTGTACTTGCATGTTTGATCTTCTCTGCAGTCAGCGATGCATAAAGCACCTTCCCTACAAACAGCTGAGCTTCCTTGGCTTTGGTGGGTGCCACGGGCCTACGGAGCTCCCTGGCAGCTCCTGCCCTGGCTGCTGCTGAGCCCTGGCTCCCTCTGAAAACAACCTTACATTTACCACTTGGACTGGGAAAACATAGCTGAAGCCAAGATATGCTACTTTACAGCAATGAAGGGTATCAGCAAAAGTGGCAATAATTCGACATATCCTTAATAGTTGCACCCTTTGCTTTCTCAAACTTTAATGACTACCACCACCAAAATAGTCATAGTAACTATTAATGCTAAATTAATTAATTCATAGAAGAATAGCATGAACTGCTGATTGAAGTCACATGGGGACCAAAAACCAAGATGCTGAAATCAAACTTACCTCCTGCACTTTGCGTTCAGTCTTTAAATCCCACGTGCACGTATTACATGTCCTCCAAGTCATTACGTACCTGACATAGCATCTTGCAGTTCTTAGCAACTGCAATCTACAAGCATCTGCAAACACGTTCCCCTGCTGACCCCAGCTGTCAGGTAGAGTCTCAAATATTTTATACAAGACTTTGTGGGAGAATTGTGCTGCTGCCAGGAATGACCTGGCTGAGAAAGGCAATGTGTTTTGTGGACTATAACGAAGAATAGAGGAAGCACATTGCTACCTCCATTTTAACATCAAACCAGATCTCCCTCTAAGTCTTTGACTCCCTAAGAAGCCTCGGGCAATCTTTGCTGTGTATGCTGTCTGATCATAGTTAATGTCCAGCTGTGTGTCTGAAGAAACAGGAGTCTTCTTTGCTAGATGAAGATTTCAAATATCAAACCCATTAGAAATAAGTGGGGGCAATTAAAGTTCAAAGATGCGTTGCATGGGGAAGTGCCGGCATGCCCAGGGGGCGACAGCACAAGCTGCTGTCATTGTGGTGCCGGTCTGTGTTTGGTGTACGTGTGAAGGTAGAAGCGGAGGTCTGCTCACAAGGAGCGTTGAATTGTGGGTGCTTTGCAGCCTTAAGCACCCTTGGTAGATGTTTTGTAAAGAAGGGTCAGATACCTCCATCAAGAAAGGGGGACGAGCACAGAAACAAACTGAAGGTTTGGGCAAATGCAGGTGTATGGTTAAAGGGAACTAAGACTGCATTTTTACACTTGCAAAACTAAGCTGAGCCAAGTACCCAAATAGGTGCTTGATGCATGTATCCATAGAATAACAGGATTTTTCTTGTGGACCTAAACAAAGGAACACATGTACAGATAGAAGAGATGAACCCAAATTTAGCTCTGGATGTGGATGATGTGTATGTATGCTGTGCTAGACCAAATCCCCTGCTCTGGGTACTTGTGGGTTGTGGAATTTAAAGTCTGGGTCTTCCCAAATGTCACGACTTGGTTCATTTTAGAGTCACATTAGAGCAGATATGAGCTCATGTCTCTTGAAAAATATGGAAGGACTTTGAGGCAATTCCTTCTTCATAGGAGCAGCCCTCTTGATGTCTAAGCGGTCACCAATGTGAAGGACAATTTACAGAATCAAAGTAACGAGAGGCTTGCAGCAGAGAACTGGTGGTCTTGGAAGAAGCATGGCTGGCAGTAATGCTAGGGTTTATGCAATTACTGATTTGAAGAAATCAATTCATCCTGCAGACTTTATGAAGGAAAGGTCCAGCAAAAAAATAGTTACATAAATACATCACTGAAAATTGCATCATGGACCTATTAGGCATGAAGTCATGTAGATTTTCTAATTTCCAGACCTTTGGCATTGCAAACTTAGTATTCTTGAAACATGGTTTTCAGTGTGCAGCTGTATATATTTATATATTATCACGCAGATGGGCACAGACACATAGAGGTGCACTTCAATACGTTGGGCTACAAGATGATATACTGTTTAAAGCTAAAAACAGTTTCTATGCGTTATATAAGAGAGTTTAAGAGCATTCATATACATTCCAAGACCTGTGGTTCCCCAAAATGGTGCGCCCTTACAGAAAATGAAGGGTTTACTCATGCTGAACAAAAATCCTTCTAGGAGGGGTTTTGAGCTACAGCAGCAACCCGTCCTTTTTCCCCATACATAAAGAAACCATATGTTTTTTAACTTGCCTTGTCACAAGGTTTTTATCCATAGACGTTCCTGGAGCTGAATTCCTGTTGAAGTAAATGACACCTTCACACAAATAGGTTGCAGAACCTGGGCCTAAGTATTTAACTTCTTAGTCATTCATCTAGAACAGTCTTAATGTTTGCAATTGCAACCATTGGGAAAAGCTACTGATCACGTACTTAAAACCAGCTGGATTTAAAGCCCACACCCAGCGAATCACTTACTGTAACCCCATGGCTACACCCAAGCTGATCCCAGCTGTTCCACTTACGTTTTATAATACATCATCAGTATATTCAAAAATAAAGTCTACCAACACAAGGTGTATGGCTCTGTTTGCTTGGTAAGCAAAAAAATTGTTTGCAATTAATTTTGTAATATACAGCTACAATACATTTAGTTTTCCAGGGCATATGCCCTTTCTTGAGTTTGAGGGTTTTAAAGACAGTAAAAAAAGAGGACTTTGGCCATTTGCCCAAGATTTCTAAACATCCTGAAGAGTGGCTACTTGATATCTCAAAGTCCCAGTTTAAAGGTCACTAGTCATATGCAGACCACTTCATTAGCGCAGGCAATTAGTTTGTAATTACTATTTTGGGTAATCCTGCGTGGTATAGCTGATGCATCCCTATAGCATCAATCCACATAAGCAGAAGGCATCTGTGCAGCACAAGTGCAGCAGATCCTGTCGGAAATAGATCCTAAATACGTTGCTCTTCCCGGTGGATTGCTGATGTGGTTTCAGCAGAGTTTCCCTGACCGGTGTAATTTAGAAAAGCAGGTTTTACAAAGTCATCCTGGCTAGAAGACTGCAAAAGGCCCATGTTTAATCAGGAGCCTAGGTAACACAGGAGCTCCGCACACCCCTATGAACCTATCTTTGCAATATGTGCAAAGGAAAACGTCTTAAATTTGTGTGTGTTTGATCCCAGGGCTGACCATTCACCGTTTCCACTGCTGCCTTGCCTGTTCTGTGTCACAGTAACAGCAGTCAACATGGACAATTTTGTTCAGATGCCTTGTTGTGTTTTACTGCACAATGCATAAAATGTAACCTGATAATGCACAAAAGGGATTTGGCATCTTTGCTTTGTAGCGCGAACAGTGTTATTGTTATGGGCCATCCAAAATATGAGTCAGCCTGCGGGGATACAGCGGTGCAACACACCAAGCAGCCAGAGCCGGAGTGGGCTGCAGCAGCTCGGCTCAGCTCTGCCTGCAGATGTGCTGCTCTCCCTGCAGATGTGCTCTCCTGCTGGCAGTGGCTGCGACTCTTGCCTTTCACTTGTCCTCCTCTTTTGAAAGGACAAGCCATTCAGAAATGGCATTTGTACCGCTTTCAGATCGACGGATACCGCGTTGTACAGTAATTAGTTAAATTTATGTGGCATGTGGTTTCATTCAGCTGATCTGGACTGTGCTGCAAAAGCCAGGCACACCCTGGCCTGACGGGAATCACGAATCCCCTTCTCAGCCAAAGACGCTCAAGTGAACATAAACCAGACTGGGAACCAAAAGGCCGATTGACTCTTCCTTTCAAAGCTCCCGAGACCCTTAATCCCCACATATCCTTTTTCCACACGCTGCTTTACATGCCTGATTGAAGCCCAAGTGATTGAAACCCAATTAGCAGCGGGAGGGGAACGTCCCGGCACTGAGATCAGGATGCCTGTTCCTGTCACACATGAAGTCACTTGTACGGAAACAGCAAGTCCAGATCTTAAGAGCCCCTTGAAATGATAAAACTACAGAAAGCAGAAGGGACAAGGCCAGCAAGAAAGCCCAGAGAAAAATCAGCGGCACAGATAGACAAAAGGAGAAAGAAACGGAGAGGCTTTGAGAGAAAAATTGGTTAGAAAGTGTGCCGACTTGGGGAGGTCTGCTCTGCCAGGGCTTCAGGATAGCTGTGGAGAATCTGGTGGAGTGTGTTTAACATGGACATTGTTCTACCAGTGGCACCCAGTGTTGCAATGCTATTCTCTTTAGAACAGTTAAAAACGCCAGAAAAATGAGATTTTATAGTGACGTTACTCAGGCAGTTTCCCACGTCCTCAAAATGTGGCTGGAGACTGGATGCGTGGCAGAGCCTGTTTCCTCCAGCGCTGCAGGGGGCACGGCTCGTCTTATGCCACGAAGCGGTGACCCTCCTCTGCTCCCGTGGGGACAGGACCCGCGTCCAGGTCTCACCAGGAATGCCTTTGCACAGCAAGGCTTTCCAGGCGCATTACTCCGTAAGACGTGATCCTGACATTCACTCAACGCTGGAAGCACATCTGGGATTCAGTCACTCGTTAGCAACGTTTAAGAAGTTACATTTACTTGGAAAAGAGGCATGAGAGAGACAAAGGAAACAGCTGACTGTAAACGCAGTTGTTATATCTCCACTTACCTGACCTGTGAGGTCCTGGGGTAACCAGGACAGTCCTGTGATTTACAGCCCCTCACCTTCACCTTGCAGGCAGCCCCAGCTATGCCCACGATCGTTGCCAGGCACGTGGTGCATCCAAGACCCCCAGTAGGGTTGTTCCAGTGGTGTGGGTGGGCAACAAATGGGACCTCAAACCTGATCTCAGGGAACAGCCACACAGCTGCTCAGCCCTCCTACCTGCCCTCCGATCCTGGGCACGCAGGAGAGGGCACTGAGCAAGACACACCAAAATTCATCGAAATGAAGACACGGCACAGAATTTTTAAATAATTTTATAATTTCCTGATGAACTTAGTCTGTGAATAAAAAAAGAAGAAAAAAAATGAACAAAGTGTTTATATTATCAAGGCAAAGTTGAATATAACACAGTTTCTTTGCAATTTCATTATCCTGTCAGTAACATGACTCCAGCAATAAAACACATACAATTTGAAGGCAGCGTGCGCACTTGCATCACAGACATCAATGTCTCCCGCTGCTGTTATTTCAAAAAGGAATTCAAGTACGCTAGATCCCATCCCCAAAGCCTGTCTCCCCCTCCGCTAAAGTGCAACATGTCTCTTCCAAAGCAATTGAGGGATCCGTGTCTGTGGAGCGGATGGAGCATCCCACAGAGATTTTTTTTTAACCCCACAAATGATTTGTGAACCTGATGTGCGGCTCTCCTCATTTACTGACTTGGAGGGAAACGGCAATATACTGTTTCAGTGGGCTTGGAGCAGCATGTTAGGCTAGCACAGAAATTATTCCCCTGTTCATGGTCCCGTTTGATTCACCCTCCTTCAGCATCTGAACAGATAAAGGCATTTGCCACTAAAGCCTCCCCATACATACTGTAACGAGCGTGCCAGTAAGGGCCAAATGCAGCCGCCCCTGGGTAGGCAGGGACGACAGAGACTTGGCTGTCTCCACGGAGAGCTGGGAAGATGTGGTAGATTAAAGGAATAATGTCTACTCATAAAATTTGGCTTCAAATTTGGCTTTTAGATAACCACACTTTGTAACAAGTAAGAGTACACGTGACTGATAGATCAATTTTTTGCCAGTTTCCAAATGAAAAAACAATGTTTTGAACGGAAAGCCCCACCAAAGCACTGAGAACCTAAAGTGGAAACATCTATTCAAAATCAAAAACTGATTGACTTGATTTTCAAGATCCAAACTACAAGTGCAAAACGGGGACAAACAGCATACGATAAGTTTGATACAAAAAATACATTCATTTAATAAAATTCTTTACCTAGTCTCACAGGTAAAGTGATTTGCGTGGGTTTTTTTGTTTACGTTACGTGCCGGTTTAGCCTCATGTTGTTCCTTTTAAGCAGTGCAAGTCTTTGATGCAGCCGCAGCAGAAGGCGGCTGCCAGTCCTTTCCTGTACCATAACCCGCTGTGGCTATGTGACCAACGCCGGGCGCAAAGAAATACAACTTTGATAATGGACCTACACACGACTGCCTGCACCAGCCGCTCTGCGCTTGCACGTGTCCCTGGTATCGATGAGTGCGATCAAGAAGAGAGGGAAAATTTGGCCAAAGCATTTGGCCCTTTTACATCAGCGGTTTCTATCTTAAGGGACACCTGGCGTTGATAACCGTTACCAGAAAAGATTGATTTCCAAAATACTGTTTCATTCTGCCCATTTCTGTATTACACGTGTACAGCATAAACCTGGGAAAGCAGGAATTTATACAGGGTTTGTAACATTTCCTAAGAGGCCAAGCTGCCTTGGACCTCAAAAGCCTGTGAAAGGCAACTGGTTATAATTATAAGCCCACAAATCCTTTTCCGTACAATCCCGAGAGGAGGAGTCACGGCTTTGTTGCTTCTTTACTTGAATTCCTTTTGATGAAATTTATTTTTATATATTTTTTAAAACACATCTTTTTCAGTTCTACTACTATCTTTTTTTAATCCGACAACAGACACACATTGTTGGTAACTGCCCCAGCCTTAGGACCACACAGACAATATCGACAAGCAGAAAACAAAACAGGAAAAAACACCCCTGAAAAAGTCAGGAGAGATACTGATGACAGGGTTACAGCACTCACCACACACACTGGAAAAAGTCAGGATTTCTGTGTTTATGCTTTTGACACTAAAAAGTTTTGAAACAGTTTTTCTTTTTTTTTTTTTTTTTAAAAACAGTCAGCGGACACAGCCATTTTGTTCAGAAGGATTTGCTGTTGCGTAAGGTTCCTTCCATTTATGTGGAAAAAACAATTAAAAACATTATTTTGTTTAACCCCCCCCCCCGACACTCCTTTTCCTCGCCACGCTGACAAGACGGGTTGGCAGAGTTGGCCTTGCCAGGCACGACGCCCCGCGATGCCCCATGCCCGACCCTCCCACCCCACTGGCTTCTCTGGGGCAGTGTTAATTATCCACAGCCTTTGGCATCCTCTCCTGTTCCCTCTTTCAGTGCGGGCATTGAGCTGAGTAGAGGCTTCCTTTAATATCAGATGCCTTGATTGTACTATTTCCCTTTTGCATTTCATTGGAGTCATTTGAGGAATACATGCATTACTGATGTAGTGAAATTTTTGCTTTAAAACGGTATCAGCGCATGACTCTCCCTGTCCTTCATAAAGACCCCTTCAGTGGCAATGATTGGCAATTAGTACAGGCGTGGGGACTCAACCCTGTCAACCTTCTACCACTTGTAGAAATTTCCCAACAAATTGAGTGTTAGCAGCAGAATGGGTGGGAATTACAGGGCAAACGAAAGGAGGTGCCCCTTTGGTTCAAAAAACAGGGTTATGTGTACAAGATTTATGACATTAACGCTCCCTTATGCAAAATACCGAGAGCCCCAAAGTACCAGAAAATTTGCTAGAGAAGGGATATTCCAGCTGTGCAACCAGAAATGGCACACAGAGTTTTGTGCATCACGTCAGACCTTCACCTTCCGTCCCCCGGACTTGGCAAAAATCAGATACTCCAAAGAGGGTTTGGCATTTTCTAGAGGAAAAGCTGGTTAAAGGCAGTCAAAATGAGAGAGAATACTAGAAGCTTAGAGCTTCGTTTGGGAGCATGCCAGGCAATTCTTCTTCCAATCGCACAGTGCTCATGTCCTCACCCTGTAATTCTAGTGTTGTAATGTCCTTTTAGTGTTTTACATGAGGCTAGATTCAGAGAAAAATATGTACTTGGACTTGTGGATATCATGAACAAGCGTGGTTGGGGTGTCAGCTTTTATGCTGTATGTGGGCTTCAAGCTTGAGTTATTTTTTAGCCCAAACCCAGCTAAAAGGACTTATTTAATTTTCTACAGACAGCTCCTCAAGTCCTTACATCTCTCAGTTTCTCTACAAATGACAGCTTCAAAGAAAAAAAAATACATTAGAGCAATTAAAACTTTCACAGCTCCCGTAGCAAATGGAACTTCATTCAACAGGAGAAGAAAAAGCAAGTTTCCCCAGGCTCCCTGGGAAGGGCCTCTGAATTTCCCAGAGCTGCTGCATTGCAGGACTGCTGTGCTAGGAAACTGTCTGCATCTGCCTGCCTGTTGACACCTGGCTAGAAGATTTTAGAAGAGCAGTGGTGGGTTAGGCAACTGGATGAGCATCGCAGTATGTGCACCTATATGGCCCTTCTTGCCTGATATGCAACTTTGCGATGGATTACGATAACAAAATGCCTTCGCTGCCCTAAGGCCAATGCTGCGGCGCTCCCCATGGGTGAAAAGAAAAAGCTTTCACTGGTCATGTTCAGCATTAAATCGTGGCTAGCAGCACCTCCCAAATCACATAGTTCCTCAAGCTATACACCATGACAAGATCTCTGTCGACACACCATCAGAGAGATTACCTGAAATAGTTCAATTTCAGGTAATCAATCCAAGATCAAGTTGGATCAAGTCTGTTCCCAAATGAGATCTGCTCTCTCCCTGAAAGCACTTTACTGAGGTCTAAGATCAACGTTCAAGATGGGAAGCCTAGAAGACCTAGAAGATAACAGCCGTTAACGAGAAAAATTGCAAAGGCCTGACAATCCAGATGGGAGGAACAGCAGGTGTGTGGCTGGGAGATAAAAGACCAAATGGCCAGCGCAAAAACTAGCCAGGCTTGACAAATTCTTCCAGGGAAGAGGCCGGGAGACGTGTAAACAGCGAGATTCACCTGGCTGCCAACGCATGGATCCTGCACACGCTGTCATGACAGCAACGCGCCTTTGGCTGGGGCACTTTCAACTCTAGAAACGCAGCCACGGGCTGGCAGCTGAGTTAAAGATGCAGAGGAACTAGCACTGAAACTCGCAGCTTTCCTGCAATGAAGGGGCAATGCAGTAAACCAAGGGAATGGAAATAACAGCCCAAAGTGACCACCCCTCGTTCCCATCCCCTCCCCCTGCCCTGCCTGCAGCAGAAACACTATCAAGGAACATCTCAGTAAGAGGTTTACAAGCAGCAGTCATCTGAACCATCGATAAGGGAAATTCCACAGCTTCTCACAGAGGAGGGATTGTTTTACAGCAGGGAACCAGGGCAGCTGGCGATTTGACCATATAAGTTAATGAGATAGTCAGGAGTGATGGTGGTGGTGCGATGATGTTAGGCTGATGGCTCTGATGCTTTTACAGGCGGCATTAAATTCCTTGAGTGAGTAATTAGGGGTGATGAAGAAAAAGCAAGAGGAAAGATTTCAAAACAACAGCTCCTATCGAAACGTGCTGACTCAAATAATGGGACCAAAGGGGTGGTTCTGGGATGAGGCACGGCTCAGTGGTATGTACAGTCACTGTCTACATGCCTTCCGGTATTCCCCCCTTGCACGCATTCAGGCTCCCATTACTCTCCTCATCCATGACAAAAAAAGCTTCAGACACAGGCTGCCACTACTGCGAGAGCTAAAGCTACACTTCCCGATTTGCAAAGCACTGGCAGTTCAAAACATGGAAAAGGTGTGAATCACCTCTTCTTTGGAGGCTTACATATTTCTTCCTAGTGGACACCATGGTTATAGATCCAGTTCCTTCTGCTGAATCATTACAGTAGAATGAATTGGGATGTGATTTATTTTAAATCAGTTACTTTTCAATAGACTCTCCAGGTATATATAAGGTTTCAGTTTTGCTCAATTTTCAGTGCTTGTTTGAAAAAAAGACAGGGTACATCTTCCCTTACTCAAACTTTTGCTGATCTCCTTTCTATCAGAAGCAATTGCTCACTTCTAAAGATAAAAATAAGGCATGAAAGACCTACAGGGGAGCTGTCTTTTGTTGAAAGACATAAGAAATGCACTTTTCCTGAAAGGGCTTGGAACATTTTCCTTAGCATAACAGTTTAGCGATTAAGCTCAAAATATAGTAAGTCATATGGAATTAAACTGCAGGTTCTGAATGGGAGGTTTACTGAGAGGATTCATGATCAGCTAGTGACTAGAAAACCAAGATTTCTTCCACTGCTGTGTTGATATTTGGTCTCCTTTCCCCCTCCCCTCATTCTCCTAAGTAATATGAGAAAGCTAAAGGGGAACAACTCCTTTGAGGAGCACATGGGGACCTGTTAAAGGGTTCTGTCCTGCAGATGCCCCCAGACACACGTAACCACTGGTAGCCAGGAAAAAATGTGTCTCCCCATTAATGCATAGTCCAAGAATGAATACCAAAGTCCTACTCATAAAATAGGATTCTGACTTGCTACCACAATGACAAACCGACCTGCTATTTCAGGTCATATTACCTATCAGCAGGGGCTTTAATGAGTGTCAAAGATGGATGGGAACAAGACTAAGGCCTCTCATATACATATAAGAATTGCACTGGTTTAACTAAAGCTGTGATTTTGTACCTATCTACTCAGCTGGGTGCCAAGTCCAGCAGAGATGCTCCTCTTTATAAGACTGGGTTATTGCTCTGAACTCAAACTCATTCCTTGTCAACCTAAGCTAAACCAAAATAAATTAAATTATAATTATAGTAAGAACTATGTTACCGATTTACCTAACTTAGCTTTAAAATTATACTTTTAAGCTAAATGATGCAATTTTCTCATTTACAAAATGCCTAAGACTATTCTGATGGCAGCTAGTGTTCACAAAGCTATGGCCTGAAAAATTGGCAATGGACAAACTATACAAGTTAAAGCTGGGAGCTGACCTGTTGACCACACCTGCTTGAAGGGAGAGAGCTCTCTATAAAATAAGAACTCAGGAGACACAGACCTATGATGAGAAACCTCAGCTAAAAACCCCAAGAAATCAACAGATGAAAACAGTTACCTGAAAAAATGCCCTACTCGGCACTTCAGAGTCAGATCAGTGAACAATAAAAATCAAAGTTAAGTAAACAGAAAGTACCAGTATGCCTACCTTGTTTCCCAGCTGATAGATGAAGTGACTAACAGAAACAAAATGGGAAACTTTCCTTTCCTCTCTCTGTTATTTAAGAACATAAGAGACATTGAGACAGGCAGCGAGACCTGAGCTAGATAGCTGATGCTGGCCAGTCATGAGCCATAATCAGAGCACACCCAGGTTTGGTTTTAGCACTATGAAATTCAGGCTTTCAGCTTTTATGGAAAAAAAAAAAAAAAAAAAAGAAAGAAAGAAAAAAGAAGCAATAAATGAATGAAAGGCAAGGGCTACCCTCTGCAACCTCACGGAGAACTAGAGCTGCTTGTATTCAGTGGATCCCCTCTTCTTTCCTCAGTATACTTGGAAGAGCTCTGGTTAGCTGTGTCCAAAAGTCACCATCAACAAAGTCAATGGGGAACTGGATTCTAAAGTAGGAAGGCAGTGAGAAGATGAATGCAAACATGACTGATTAATCATAGACTGGAATAACCTAGAGAGCATGTAGTTCTTAGAGGGTTTTTTTGCTTTTGTTTTCTTTGTAAAAGGTGCACCAGAAGTTTCTATTCCATTTTCTGTCTTTCACATTCCTATCCACTCTCATGGCTCCTTGGATTGACTGGGCTTGGCCACTGGTGTGTTGCTCCGGTGGGGCTACTGGCCGAGGTCATGACGACTCCTCAAGTGCATTGACGACTTGCTCCAGGATGTCAGGGCAGTGATCCGCTATCTGCTGTAAGATGGCGTTGGCAAACTCCTGCAGCTCTGCGCTTTCCTTCTCGCCCTTTTCTAACTCGTCACGAAGCTGCAAGAAACACACAGAGGCATGGTCATTCTCTGCTTTTAAATGTGTTCACTGTATAACGAGACCTACCCAGCACGCTCAGCTCTAAGCTAAAACACCACTTTTAGAAAGGGAGCTAGCAGAGGCGCAACATGCTGGGCACTTCCAGGATTGGCATCTTCCCTTGGTGACTCTCTCGCCAGAACCTGGATGCTCTCCCCCCTCTTTATTTCACTTTTGAACTACAGGACCAGGCTTGTGACCTTCCCAGTTAAGGCCATGTCCACATGGGAAAACTAACCGGCTTAACTATTCCTGAATAAATTGGTTTACAACATATATTAGAAAAGCTCCTTCTGTAGGATGTTTTTCTGAAAGCAGCTGTGTTCCAGAACCAATACAGCATTTTGCTAGTACATTATTTTAAATAGTTTGACTTTTATTCACGAATAACAGGATGTTTCATAGGACGTTACTTCAGAATTACTTCCTATAAGAAATCAATAGAAATGTTACATAATTCTAAAAAATACACTCTGAGTTAACCAGAATTCTTATTTTTCAGCGAAATTAATCATTTTCAGAGACTGTGCTTCCTAAGTTAGTCATAAGATGACTATACACAACTGTGGTGGAGCATACACGGGTTTTTGTTTACTAACGCTGCATTTCCTGTTGGATCATTCTTTGTGCAGATTGAAATTGGCTCAGAACAACATGGAACTTCAAAACTTCATCTTATTCACTCTGTCTACAGTCTATAAACTGTTTTTCCAACAAGTGGTGTTACAAACCATGCCACACAACATCTTGGAGTATATGTGAACACAATTTTTAGCTCCAAATCTAATGCCATTGCCAGAATTAGGGGCCCACAGAGTCTTAATGAAGAGCACAAAACATCTACCTTCAGTAATCTGTTTATCTGACCAGCAATTGGTAAAGTCCATGCTAGCCTGTGAACTGTGCAGAATCCCAAGTAAGGCTGTAATTTGTGCAAGCATCTTAGGGATTACTGTACTCATGATGGTCTAAGGATCTAACAGAACAAGGAGAAGCAGCATCTCTTACTAGACCAGATGACATAGATAGATTGGAAAAGCTTTCAAGCACATAGCTCTTTCACATACTATATATCCAAAAAACTCTTCTGTTTTTTCAGTGATATGATTTCTTCTAATAAAGTATATTCCCTATTAATATAAGACAAACATATTTGCAGCAGGGATATACACTTACATAGATTCTGAAGTTTATTGCAAGCTTCTGCATCCAAATTTCTTTGTCATTTTGAGCAGCTGTAGCAACTAGCTTATCTATTTTTGAACCTTCTTTCAAATTTGTTTTTTTCTCATATTATCTGGCAGTCCTGTAACATTTCTTATTCCTAAGTTATTAATATTTGTATTAGAACTCTACTGTGTTCATATGTGACATGGAAAGGATGTCAAATCGGAATTTTTCATCCATGAGGGGATAACTGGTCATCAGTATGCACATTTCTGGATCTGTATTTTGTACCTCTGTAACACTGCTCATTGTAGGTTTTAAAAAGAGAGAACTGTCAGGCAGCAGAACAACAGGGATCATTTTACCACCGTAAAAGCACAATGCAGTGGGAAAGGTTATATTCCTACAATTAAAATTCTAATCAGATACAACAGTACATCTCTGTTTAGTGATGGTATCAAGCAAAGCACAGGAGATTGTTAGTGCAAGAAATACTGCATAAAACCAAACAGCTTAAGAACGACGACAGAATACATACAAACGCTTTTTAAGGAAGTTATGGTATAGACTTCTATAGACAAAACTGAGAGAAAGGAAATTAAAAGGGTAAGCCTGCGACACTATTCCCTTTACTAGGCAGGATAGCATATAGTAAATTATTTGGGCTTTGCGTGCTGAATGTTAGTTTAATGTGTTCTTATGTGCTTTGTTCCTACTGGCTGCCGTACTCACAGAACAGCTATACGAATCTGAGAGGGGCTCATGCCAAGAATCACAATGCAAAAGCAACCTGATCCTGCTCCGCGGAGTGACATGAGCCGGGAAAGTGGGGAAAACGAGAGGGAGGGGAGCACTCCAGGCTCTGTAAGGGCTCTCGAGGGAGGAGGGGAGGAGGGGGGGAATTCAGCAGTAACCCGTAATGGCTCAGAAACGGCACGCTGTGGATAGGCGATTAGCCTGGTTCCAACAGCCTGGCAGAGTTATTAGTTGGAAACTTGCAATGGATGGATAAGCCTAGGAGAGGTCCAGTCAGCAAGCAGGACTGAAAGAGTCAGCACAGCCAGCTAGGAGCAGTGCTGGATATTAAAAGCCAGGAGACTGGGTTTCAGGGACTACCTCCGAGTCTCAGGTTGCTCAGCCTAATGAAACCCCAGCGATTCAGCCGGCCCCAGTTACAGCAGCCTGCAAACCACCTAACCGCTGGTAAATTCACGGGACTGGTTTGAACGTTGAACTCTGAGACAGGGCTGCCTTGGCTTCTCGGGCCAGGGCAAAGATTTCACGGTGCCATTCATCAGAAGGGTGGGAGGTTGTGGAGGTCGGGAGAGACAGCAAGTAAGGGGAGAAGAAGCCAACCATGTAATTGTCCTTTTCTTCATCTGGCTCCTGCAAGGGGCCTCGGCTCTCAGTCCACAGGAGGAGAGCCAGGAGAGGGCAGTGTTAGCAGGGAAAGCAGGGGCCAGCTCCCTGCGGGTCCTGCACCACCACCTGCCCAGCCAGCATCCCTCCTCCGGGCATTTCAGCCAAATCCTCCAGGTGAAGCTCCAGGAAAGGACAAAGCAATTAAATAATCAAATATAAAAGCACCTCAAAGAGATTAACCTTCAAAACTGAAAGGAGGTTGGTGGACAAGGGAGAATCCTGCAGGATGTTGTCTTCAGCGGGGCAGTACTTCAAAGTCAGTGATGTCTCAGTTTCTTGCTGTACTAGTCAGCTTTTATGTATTTGTAAGATTCCTTATAAAATCAAGGTAAGGCCAACCAAATAAGCCCATGCTAAAGATAAAATAAATCAAATGCAATCAAAAGTAACCAACTTAACCAGATGAAGAAAGTATTTCCAAGAAATAAGGTTTTGACCATCAAGAGCCCAAAAGGAGATGGCTCTGAATGCTGAAGGCCAGCAATAATACTTTGCAAATCAGCGCAGACAGAAAGTCTACACAGCTGGCTGGCAGATGTCTGTGATGAAAAGTCTTTGAAAAAAGTAGCAATGATAGCCTTGCGTTGAGTTTGCTAGCTTCAGAACATCTAGGTTTAATAATGTGATTTCTACTTAAACAAAGACATCTTAATTGACTATGTGGCTAGTTGCAGCATTTCTATATCGTGTATGTCATCTCTGTTTATGTCATTCCTTTCAGAAACAGCTGTGAGCAGCATACGTCACTCCTCATTCAGACAAGCTCCTTAATGGGAACATCCAGTTCTCCATGGTATAACTTGATCCACCTAGGTGTTTGGCAGTCCCAATTTTAGGGAAGTTTCTCTAAAAGCATTACTATCAATTCTGCTCCTGGTTTCCTAGATTTTCTTCTTGTGAATGCAAACGGAAATGGTGTTATCTTCCCCATGCCATTTTTCTATGAAAATAAAGGAGTGTTAACAGTCCTTTTTTGTTGGCATTTTCAGCTGAGGATGTGAGGAGATTCATACACTTGCCTCACAGAAATGACCGAAAAAGAGAAGGCAACGCCAGATATGCTTGCTTAGTTGATGACAAGTAAAAATAGACAGCTCAGAAAGAAAAGGATAGCAAGGACCCCAGAAGTGCTTCATAGTATTTATTCTTTATCTTTGCACAGAAGAACAGAAAGGATCTTCAGCATCTCAGGGGAATGGAAGCTTGCACATAATCTGCAATAGATTCAGACACTTTCCACCACTGCTGCCTTCCTTCCTGGGTTTAGAGCAAGTCATGATAGGAATACTTTTCCATTTATAGTTAAATTCCATCAGTGAAAAAAATCCCAAACAATTCACCATGAATTTAGCTTGCATCGTGCTTCTCTGGTCCAAGATATTCCAGAACTTATTTACAGATTAATTGATATTCAGAGGGAAGACACCTTCATAATTAAGAAATAGGATGCTATGGTTTCATATGCACACAAGGTGAATTGTGATGCTGCTCCGCAGAACCTTTGTGGCCTTTGCTTATCCCACAACGTAAACAAGGCAACGTTAAGCTAAGATCCTTTAAAATCTATATGGAGGAGGCCTACTCCCCAAAGTTATTTTCCTCTCATTAACAATTCCACAAAAACACTGATGAGAAAAGGCAAACAAAAATAAAGCAGTATGTCATCTCAGGCTATGGACAGTAAAACTGAATACAGAATATGAAGTGCTTGTAGAGCAGCACAAAAAGAAAGTTAACTGCAGAACTTCTATAAGGCTACAATACTGGGATCTGGAATTATGTTTCTCCAAAGTTTAGGTGTTTCTGGATCAGGCTACGGTTAGTCTGAAAAATACGTTTAGAGATTAAAGGAACAGAAATAAGCATCAAAAAGAAATTCAACTGATTTAATCTTAAGCTTTGTTTTGTCTCAAAAGAAGTTAAACTACACTGTATCTCAGGCAAATGGTCAAGAGCTTTTGCATCTTCCCAGACCAACCAGTGTAAATATGTATGTTTGAAGTAGTGAGAGTCAATACATACAAACCTTTATTTCTCAACTATAGACCTATAAAAGGGCCAAAGAAAGGGTTAGTAATATGGAAATCCAAGTCTGCCAAAGTGTAAAAAAAAAAAAAAAAAAAAAAAGAAAAAAAAAAGAAAAAAGATTTTTTTTTTTTATGTAGATCCTTAAATATTTTTTTTTTCTCTATCTGGAAATTTTGTTTTTATGTTAGCTTTTTCAAAATATTTAAAACACATGCATTTAAAAATTAAAGTAAGATTTCAAATTAAACATTCAGTCTTGTCTTTTAAAATCATGTAAACTTTAAAAATGTTTTAAACATATTTGAATACATTTGAAGAGATTTTACAACCGATTTTGAGAAAAAAGCCTGAAAAGATTTGTTGAGGGCTGTTGCAACATATATTTGAAATAACTTTGCACATGGGATTTATCCTGCATTCCTGAGCATCTCTAAGCTTTATGAATAGCAGAAATATTATTATTTCCTTGGTAATGAATGAATTTCAAAATTATATAAATGGGAAGACGGAATAAAACAAATGCCTGTAAGTTATATTTTGCATTTGACTGGAGAAGTTTTCCTGCAAATCCTGCACTTGCAGGTAATATGTCCACCCTCCAGCAACAGCAGCAATCATTTCACAGTCAGAGGACAATTTTCTGTTCATGTAAATTCTGGTGTACGTTATACACTGAAAATTAATGCTGCTATAGTGTACAGAAAGTTGTTATTCGGTGGCTAAGCAGAACAAATATATTATTGCCTGTACCACAGGGCTATCTGCTAAGGCCAGGTCCCGCTGGCCTAGGCATGCATAATGCAGGCAAACCCCACAACCCTAATCCCTACCAGCTCACAATTCTGCGCATTAAAGGGACTGTGAAAAACAGGTGGCTACTTCTGCTAGTTTCATTTGCAATGTATTACCTTAGGTGTCAGTTTACTCTCTTGAAGCCAGATTGCTAGACACTGCCAGAATTACTCCGTCATGCACCCTTTGTGCTGGGCTGGTACCTTGCCCCTTTCTTTCTCTGCTGATGCATTAAGCCTCCACATCCCCACAGGGACTCTGCCTGTTTAGTCAAGGCAGTACCCGATAGTCATAAACACAGGGAAAATTCGCCTGTCTACCCAGCAAATCTTAAATATCTCTCTTATGTGTCCAAGATGATGAGGTTTGGAAAAACTTCTTAACTGTTAGGACAGAGGGTTGGTGGGCAGTTATGGTTTTGTACCTGCACAGCGCAAAAACCAGGAGAAATTACAAAGCAGGAAGTACTTGAATGAAATGATGAAGTTATATGCATCCAGTTATTTCAGGATCAGAGCTGGAGCCCCTTCTACTCTTTCCATGTTACTTATTTCTCCTTAAGAGGAAGTTCATTTTGTTTATTATGAAGCCATGGAGAATCCTGTTAGCTCTGAAATTTCTGACATATTCCAGGAAAGAAATTTCCATGGAATATTTTGGTCCATACAATCCAGTGAGCCCGACAAGCCTACAGAGGACCCAGCTACTCCTGCATGTGGTTCCTTTTATCCAGGAAGGATGCCCACAGAGGCCGCCCCAGGGACCCCTGCACAGCCAAGCAGAATCCATAGCAGTAGCTCATACCAGGAGATGCTGCAAAAAGCTTCCACAAGGACCATAGTGTCTGAGCAAGGCACAGAGTAACAGAACTTGTTACTAATAGCAAAGCATACGGAGAGGTGAGCTGCCCTCGAAAAAATGAGGTAATAGCTCAGGTTGGTACACCACATGCTTGTAGGAACTGCTTGAAATGAGACCACAGTAAATTTTAGACATACCACATACACACACACACACACACGAAACACTTGACCATGTCCTGAAAGCAATGTTTTTCCCTTTATATTTCTTTTCAAGTTAGGAATACTTAATGTTACTGATTTTAATTAAAATTAGCAATTCCATGCACAAATAAAAATGGATAATGTTATGGCATTATAGATATGGTCAACTTATGGATAATGTTTGTGACTTCAGCCAGTATTTAAGAACTACGACACCGATCCCAAGTTCTCATCCTCACCCAAAACATTAATTTAATATAAAAGTTTAAAATGCTATAAAATGTAATAATTTTAGAGAGTTCCTATATGCATTACTTTCTCAACTAAACTCAGGAAGTACGTTTGCACATGAAGAAGGATATAAATTGTTGCAATTATTACTTCTAATTTCTAACAGAGACCAGAAGTTGGCTGTTTAACTTTAAAACACATTATGCATTCCCATAAGATTACAAATTAAAAATAAATGACATAAATCAGGTGGGGAAGATGATAAGCTAATGGAAGAGCAGTCAGAGAAGAAAGACAGGGTAAGCTCTGAAGTAATAGAGCAATTTAGAATGACTAAATGCAAAACACGGCAGTGTAATTTCTTTACAGAAACTAAATAAGTTGAGTAATTTCTCATAGATGATACAGAAGTGAGAACGCAAGCGGAATCTGAACAAAGAAGTACACAGGATGTTTATAAAATAGCTATTTGTAATTTAGAGTAAAGTTTATCCCACTTACAATATTGTTTGTATAACAAATGAAAATGTGTGTTTAATACTTTCAAAATTCAGCAAGCATATACGCAATTTTAAAACAGAATATGAAAGCTACATACATGCGGTCTTGTGTCCTTTCCTACAAAAAGCTTAACGTTAACTTTGCTGAGAGTGAAACGTGAATTATGTGCAATGTAAATTATGCTCCTTGGAACCAAGCCATGACTATTTAGCTGATACAGTAGGTTGTGACTGATACACTGAAGTGACATTATCACCTTTTTCCTTCCTCTACTTCGAGCAGCTGAGCAGAAAAGACATTCCTGATTTCTTGGGAGAGAATTAGTAAGTAGGAATCCCTAGCTGGTCTGTGCTTTGGCTGAAGCTGGTACACAGGGAGAGGGAAGACAACCTTTCTTCACTACAAAGGCTCTTCTATGACCAGAAAGATTTTTCAAAACCGCCTCTCTCTCTAACTCACAGCCAAAGCAGTCACAGGTGCAACACCATGTTAGTAGTGGGGTGGACAAGCTCCCATAGCAGGTGTCCTCTGAGAGAGTATCTCATGGCAATACATCTGCCCAGGTCCTACAGGTTGCTGTTGATGCTCAGGTCACAACGCAAGTGGTGTCAGAAACACCTCTGGGGAAAGAGGAACAGGCTGATTGTGCGGGAAAAAAATAGTGCCTGGGGGCCAGCAGAAATAGGCAGGACCCCCAGCAGCCTGGACGAAGCCAGGACACATCAGACATGGCTGGAGAGAGCCACTGATGGCAGGGCACAAAACGCCTCCTCCTCCTAGGGTTAAGAAAATTATTTTAATCGGATAGGTCCTCTTCTGCCGGAAGAAATATTTTTTCAGAATGACTGTAGAACCTATTGAAAAGAAGAAACTCTCCATAATATGAGGTTCTGCACATTTTAGAGCTGGATTTGAAGTGATAAGAAACATTTATAATACTGCTTAAGCTACTAACGGAACAAACACTGTTGCCTACTACCAATACCTGGTTGCTCTCTTTGGTTGTCTCTTTTTACTTTTTCACATTGCTGCCTTCCAACCACAGCGCAGCACGCCACTAGCAACATATTTAAATGATGATTTTCAGTGAGTTCCTGTTTCTACTCCATTCTTTCCTTTTGTAAAGATAAGAGAAAAACAAAACCCGAACTATAAATAAAAATGTGGAGCATATAATTATGTTCTTAATGTCATTTCCTTTCATATAGGAATAAAATCCCTCACTTAAAGGCAACCATCTGAAACGTGAAACGTAGCAGTAGTTCTGCAGAGCCCAAGAATATTAACATAATGATACGTTTAGGACAAAGTGAAAGAAAATATTGTATTTAATAGAAATTGCTAGGATAATGCAATTATTTATAATGAATGAATGGAATTCTTATTTCTCAGTGTCAAGACTTGGAACATTCTTCCTTCCTTCTGGTAACTTCAATTTTTTAATAAGAAAAGTTGAACAGGACATGAATAGGTCGGAGGAGGACAGTTCCAGAAGCAGCGCTGGTTAACTTCTTTGGGGACATTGGGTCAGAACTGACTCAAAGGAATATTTTCCACGACATGAATAACTTAATTACATGGTTACAAGCACCGTAGATTCTTTATTGTCCACAACTTAGTCTAGTATACTAGTTTAGATTAGGTTTTGAGATACCATACACTCATAAAGTACTGGGTTCAGGCCTTCATTACAAATGGACCAAAATTTTACTACAGTAAGTCAGCTTTACAAAATGTCTTTGATAAAATGCCAACAAAGAATGATACAGCATCTTGGCCCCATATTTTGATTAAAATCAACTGAAGTCACTAAGGAATATAGCTGAACTTAATGGTAGCATAAAGAAACTATTATACATGAGAGGTACCAATTATCAATCAAACTTTTGAGAGTCCACAAAATTATTTATGTGGCAACAAATTCCCCTTAGAACGATGGTGTTGATGCTGGCAGACGCTTTTCCGACAATGACTTGTACATTAGTTTCTGTGGGTCACTGTGGACGTGCTGGAAGAGTGAAAAGCTTACACCTACTTCATATACTAGTTTTACCTATTTGTATCTGAGCCTCCCCAGCAGGTATGACACACCTACAGGGTGTATTGGCTATGATGAAACACAGCAAGACCAACCTCCGCCAATGATAGTTGCTGCAGTGGGAAATCACAGTTCCAAAAGCAGCAGTAGGAAAATGAATTCTCAACTCCTTAAAAAAAACCCCAAACCAACTTAAATAATCTCATTGGTGAGAAGTGGATGCACTGGCATCATTCTTAAATATTACTGGTGTTCAGTTGAATGTATCCTCCCTAATCATGTTAGCATTTCTTAACATTCAAGAGGATTAATTTTTTCCCACTGAGGCTTGTGAAGCATTATCTATAGAAGATCATATTAGAAGGGACAGGAGTGAATTTAATGCACTGGATTTGAAGTAATTTACGAAACTCATTAAAATTCCAAAGATGCAAAATGAGTATTCTGTGATGGGCTTCTGCAAATCTGGAGAACTGATTCCCACCCCCCATGGGAATACTTTAAACACAAAGGAAATTCTGCAGTTAGAAACAGAAAAGCTCCACGACTTAAATGAAAAATGTGCTTTGTAAATTGAAATATATCATTAGTTTGTATTTTTCAACTGAAGCTTGTTAAATACAATCTAAGTGAGTATGGGAAAGCAGAAGAGACTGCTACATTTTATTTTAGCAGATGTTAGTTCCTCATGGGAATCACAAATGGAGTAGTAACTTTAAACAACTGTGGCGATAGCAATGCAGAATTAAGACAATAATGGGAGAGGATAGAAAAATAGATTTTTTCTCTTCTCCAGGATAACTTAGATAATTCTTTTTCTCACAGTTTATACTTAAATGCTTTCTTTACTGTGTAACCCATAAATGTTACTAATGGACTAGCAAAGTTTGAATGAGAAAGATTATCTTTTATTAGACCAGTACACAGAACTGGAAAAAGCAGATGCTGTTTTGGGCTGACTGTCTATTCAGAAGAACTTGCCAAAGAAAGCCTTTTCTATTTTCTTTACCTATGTTCTCTTGATCAAACAGAAGATCTCACCTATCTCCACAGATTCTGATTATATTCAAAGACCATCACAGCTATAACAGACAAGTCAATTTATTTCAGGGATACCCAAACTTTGCACACATCCCGCCTTTCCTTTTGTTTTCAGAGATGCCTCCCATATGTGCTATAGGTTTTGTCATCCAATGCTTCATCCCGATCTGACAGACAAGGCGGTTCAAAATGGTATGCCTCGTGTTTTGATCTATGATGTGGGAGCCATACCTCTTTAATATATGAGGATGGCATGCATTATATTGAAAAACTTTTAATTCTGTATCAGCGATTACAGAACCCAAGAGGTAAATAAAACTCTGACTCTGGGTGCGTAGGAGCTAGCAGGCTCTGCAGGGAAAAGGAATGTGTCAGGCCTATAGAGGCAAATGTAGATATCAAGTGAGGCACACAGCACATGCTGAATCAAATAAATGTATGAAGACAGATACAAAGACAGGGATCAACTGCCCTGTACCATCTACACCCTGTTACAGGCATATTTATCTCCAGAGGTCTGCTCTTCTTTCTGAATTGTTAGACATGCTTCTGTTGGCTTCCTGTAATTTGGCTGCTCAGCTGCTCTTGCCAATTTTTGGATCAAAATTCAGCCTTCAGTTGAAAGTGCAAGGAAATAAGCTTAAACATCACAAAAGAAAAAAACCAGAGCTGAAGTGTTCAGCGACCTGCAAATCCACTTTTAACTGTATAGGCCTTATACTAGTTTGTGTGCATACTGGATAGAGTTCCATATAGACATATGAAAGTGAATAATTTAGTGAAAGAATTGGCCTTATAATCCAAAGTCAGGGTCATATAGACAAAATTAGTCACATTTATTTCTGGTACAAATTCCTTATATTAGTTTAACTAAAAAAAAAAGGGGGGGGCATTCTGTAATATAGGAGTAAAATTAAAAAGTTGAAAAGAGAAATAGGAAGGAATGAGAAAAAAGGCTTGTGGGGAATGATGAATTATAGTATGAAAACAAGAGATAAAAACTGCCAGTGAAGGGATTAAGGAAGGCAAGACATCACCAGAGCTGGGAGAAAGGAAGATTATTTCAGTAGCTGAATTATAGCTAGATTGACAGTCTCTGTAGAGACTTCATCAGACAAGCTGTTATTAAACCCTTTCAGTTCTGTATTCCAAAACTCCTGGAAATACACTGTCAGACTTCTGAAATCACTGTGTTTGTGTGTGCATAAACATGGGTGTATTGCATCTAGCACAATGGGTCCAAATCTTGATTTAGGTATCCAGGTAAGGTGGTAAGCAGAAAAAATTACTGGCAGAATATACTGCAACAGAAGGTAAGGACATTGTATTCATTTACATAAAGTGACTCATAAAAATGTGCCAATTAAAATATAAATGGTTAATGTAAATAAAAAAAGATTTAAGATCCCTATGACTACACTAAGGTATAAAGAGTAGCTAAAGTTTGTTAACAGGTAAAACATGGCAAAAGTGGTATCTTGCATTTTGATTTCCCATGAGTGTGTAAATTCGTGGCCTCAAGTACAAATAAAAGAACAGATGAAATTCCATAAGTATTAAATGGCAATGATTCAAAAAATTATTGACTCCTGTCAGCTGAAGAGTAGATCTTTGCTACCTGTTTTCACCACTTACAGAATGGTTTCTCAACATTTTGGTGTGGCACATCAGTAAGACCTACATCAACAGTTAAGGCCCTTGTTCAGAGCTTCAGGCCACAAACTCACCTGCTCCTGGGTCATCTTCTGCAGCTCTTTCTCCCAAGCTGCCTGGTCATCATCCAGGTGGTAGGAAGCAGGTGGGGTGAGTCCACGCAGAATCAGGGGGTCACGGTCATGGCAGAGGGCTGTCAGATGTCCAATATACAACTTCAACTTGCTGCGATTCTGATCAAGTTCTAAGAGGGGCTGAATTATCTGAAATAAGAGAACAGAGACAGTGACGAACAGCCTGAGACCCAAGCAGTGGTGAAGGCAAAGATCAACCTCTAAGTTACAATCATGTTCAGCTCATACTGGAAGAAACTTGAACACCCTCCCACCCCCCCAGCACTCCTATCTCATAACCCAGCAACCATCCAGCTGAAGCAGAAAGAAACCAAGTACACTAGGGGAAGGGGATGTGGTGATGATAGCTGTCTGATTAATACAGGAAATAATGATGATATGGGTGAAAAATGAAACAGTATTAAATTGAATGCATTACTGTACTGATTATCCAGCAGTGCTTCAGTCAACAACTTCAACTCCCTGCTTTAAGGAAAATTTATTTTTCTGATAAAAGGTGTCTGTCCACAACTAAGGCAATAGCAATGTAGATTTTAACTTGTTTTGCCAACAAACATTTAATTGTAACTTAAGTATGCAACAAACATGTTCTAAAAAGAATAGTTTCAAATGATGCCAAGATGTTTGTTGCCAAGATGAACGTATCTCTACTGTAGAAACTGGATAGAGATGTATCTTAACCAGAAAGTTAAGATATAGTTTTCTATAGTTTTGAAAAGGCAATGACTTTCATTTATTATGCAAGCCAGATTCTGTACAATAGACTAAAAAACTACAATCAAAGGACTTTAATATGTACTATTTTATTTCATTATACTTTACCCAACCTGAATCTAATCCTTGTTCCTCACTGCAATCCAAACTGGAAACATCCAGTTCCCATAAAAAGTATTTGAACAGCCATTTTTCATTTTTTTTACAAAAATACAGAGCTCAAGTACATAAATACATACTGGGAATCCCTCACTATGTCCTCCCACAAGAATATTGTTGCATATTGTTCTAGGTGTTCGTGGGCATGTATTCAAAACTGCAGTAATACAAAACTCTAAGGTTTACAGCTGATGAAAAATCAAGGAAGAATTGGGCTCTGTACTTCCACACCATAAAATGAGGTGCTGAAGCTACAGGCACCGATATGCACCAGCTAGGAGAGCTGGAAAGCCTTGCACGATACTGGCAACTTGTCTTTGTGCTCCCAGGCAGGGGCTGCACCTGCTCTTTGTTAGTGGGCGGGGGATATCTTTTCAACAGGACACCTCTGACCCTGCTAACGAATAAGGAGTGATAGAATCTCTGAGTCAACAGGAACAGGGTGCTGGCACTACTTTCAACAAAGACTCTGGCATCAACCCCTTTTAATAAGGCTGTCAGGACTCACTTATTTTGCTTCTAACACTGTTCTTTGTGGATTAATTTCTGTAGAGTGAGAGGATCTGAGAGCCATGACTAAGTAGCTAACTAATGCCAGGCTCCTTGTCCTGCAGAGCATAGCTGCACTCAGCAGCCTACACCAGAACATCAGGGTGGCAGCAGCTACGAAAAGCCACAGTGCCATGGCAGCCGTGGCAGAGGAGACAGACAAGAAACCTGCAGAGAGAATGAGCTCACGTGCTTTATTAAAAACCCTACTACTATGTGCAGCCTTGGGGCAACATCTCTTTGCAGATATAAACATACATATAAAAATAATGGTTTGATGTATCAAGACTGCAGACTGCAGCAGGGCAGAATACTCTGCTCTCCTGCATACAGGGCAATAGGAAGGGATATTTTAGTAGCATCAACATGGTTACATTTCATTTCCATCACCATTGGCTGTATATAATAATAATTGGCTGTATTTAACCAATTATATCCATCAGCTTTGGTTGTTTGCTGAATTTGCGCTATTTACCCCAACTTCTTATGATTTGGGTTACCTAGATTACGATCTGAAAGTGTACTGCCTGTGCAGGTGAAAAAAAGTGACGCTTCTAATTTAACTGATGTCTTTCCTATCTTTCTTACTATTTGGTTTGCCCACAGAGGGTGCAGGGATGGAATATCACATCTTAAAAAAATACTGTTTTATAAAAATGTGAAAATTAAGTAGTCAATGTAGAATAACTAGCTGTCCGATCAATGTAGTAGCTGCCTTGTATTCTTTTTCAGATACCGCAGTCTGTTGAATTTCCATCAGATGTGCAGATTTCAATCTGAAAAAAATCCCACTTGCCAACCTTCCCAGCTGTTCTTTGTGAACAGAAACCCTCTCCGATAAACAGAAAGCAGAGCTATCTAGCAAGTAACGATGGAACATTTTCATACAACAGTCAAGTTTGATTGCTTGGGCACAAGTTCCCTTTCGAAGCACATTCTTCCTGTACCCTTCCCCCCTTACCTCGAGCTGGAAACAGGCCAAATGAGGCGTGTGAAAATTCTTAACTAGCAGCCCTTCCAAAGCTGTTCGCAGAGCAATCATTCCTCTCACTTGGGATCCATTAAACCCTGCCAGTCAACTCGGAAATGCCCTTATATCTGCGTTCCTGCCATATCTAATTTGAACTAGCCACTTAGCGAAAGGCACTGTGCTTCCCACACAGCAGAGCTGCCACTGCCTTATCTCAAGAGGGTGTAAGAATATTTGCTAAGTGGAAAGGCAGGGCAGTGCTGGATTCATAAACCACATCGTGTTCTCATGATCAGCCCAGAGCTCTAGAGCTTTCTAGGAAAACAACGGGTAAACAGGCCAAACCCTGGAATATCTTCTAAAGCAGCCAATCTTCATTAATTGCCCTGATAGGTTTAGGTCATCCTCATCAATGCATAGAATGAAGTCTGCTTAATGTACCCTCAAGTTCAGAATATTGTTAATGGCCGGCTGAGTTTGACAATGCGTTTCACTAAAAAAGGGCAATCACTACAATGCTGAAGTAGAAACACGAAATGCATGACAAATCTCTGATACAAACCCAAACCATCTCTACCAACTGATAAAGACGTTTGGGAACATATTCCAGAACAAATTCAACTTGGAAAGAACATGTTCGGGTTTTTTGAGATTTTGCAATTTTTTTTTTATCTTTGAACATGACAAAATGTGAATCTAATTGTAGTTTTGTAAGTCATTGAGGCAAAAAATGCTTTAGAATGAAATTAATACTGCTTCTTCGGTGGTAGCCCTGCTGTTGCTGTACAATGGTCAGTTGAAATATGAGTAACTGTATTTAAAAGTTTTTTACTAAAAGAGTCTGCATTTAAATACATATATATATGCTGCATAGATAAGTAAAGGTACTTGTAACTGAATGTGGTTGGAGAGACCTATCTAAATGTTTGGTCACTTTTACTGTGAAAGATGAATACACCTCCCATACAGAGACTGTGGTGTCTAAAAGTTTGTCTGAGCGGTGTCTAATGTAAATACGCAAAACCACGTGGGTGGTTATATGAAAAAGAAAACCAGTGAGTGGGTGGTATAAGTGCAGCAGTGTCCATTTTTGGGGTTGTTTAGCCTGGAGAAAAGGAGGCTGAGGGGAGACCTTTGCGCTCTCTACAACGACCTGAAAGGAGGTTGTAGCGAGGTGGGTGTTGGTCTCTTCTCCCAAGTAACAGGCGATAGGATAAGAGGAAATGGCCTCAAGTTGCGCCAGGGGAGGTTTAGATTGGACACTAGGAAAAATTTCTTCACTGAAAGGGTTGTCAAGCACTGGAACAGGCTGCCCAGAGAAGTGGTTGAGTCACCATCCCTGGAGGTATTTAAAAGATGTGTAGATGTGGTGCTTAGGGACATGGTTTAGTGGTGGACTTGGCAGCGCTAGGTTAGCGGTTGGACTTGATGATCTTAAAGGTCTTTTCCAACCTAAATGATTCTATGATCCTACAATCCGAGACAAATGCGATATTGACTATTCACAGACGTCTGCAGATTAAAGTATGGTTTTAATCAATGTGTAATAGGACTCATCACCACAACCACCAGCTTTAAATTATGGGTTCTCCAGGCAGAAAGGCTAATGACCTGGTCACCTTTATCCCTGCACACATTCCCTTCTTTGAAAGAAGCAACCACTTCTCTTTTGCAGAACCAAGTCATTAACTTCACTTAGTTAATTTCAGAGAATAAATACCTTCTAAATTTCTGCTTAGCAATAACTCTGCAGCTCCCATTTTGAAGAGTCTTATATGCACCCCTAAAAGCTTGTCTGTTTTCCCAGCTACATCAGCTGATCTTGTAAAAATTATCTCCTTACACAACTTGCCTTACTCATCAGAATCATGCATCACCATGCATGTTGATTGTGGATCAACAGCAGTAATCTTTTTCCTACAGATACATGCCTATGATTTCTCTAAGCAAGCAAAAAAAAGGAGAAAATAGCATCTCCTTGACACAGCAACGCCAGTACACTTGGCACTGGCATGACTGCTGTCATACTACCCTATTAGCTTGACTACCCTACTTGCAAATATGCTGCATGTATATATTCACTACATAACACTAAAAGGCAGAGTAATGCAGATAAGTGGTCTTCATTTTGCAATCAAATAATTCTGTAGATTTTTCTCAACTTACCCATAAATCTTTAAATATTTGAGAAAAATCCCTGGAAGAACAGCTATATCAAGAATAAAATAAAATAGAATTGACAAGTAATCTCGGGGTCAAAGTAAATAACATGAGATCAAAATTTCACTGTTTTTGTATCAAAAGCGTTACAAAGAAGTGTAGGTGGAATGAATCTGAAAGTTTCCAAGGAATTCACTAATTTGAGAAATGCTCTAGCTTGCTAGCCTGGTCTATGGACCTTGAGTGTTCTTTGTAGATCCTGCAAAGGCACAAAAAAAATAAGGAACTCTGAAAAAAACCCCCAACCAAAACCCGACGACCCCCTCAAAACTTCAGAATGGACATAACAAATATGCTTGGAAAACAAGTTAAATGGAGGTAGCCCTTTATGTCCTATTAGTCACATTTTTCATATGAGCGTGGGAAATTACTTTCAAACTTTGTTACATACAGATGCAACTATGCTACCCAACAAAACCTACTTCCCAAACTACCATTACACAGCAGAAGATGGGCTCAGAGTCTGGGCAAATACATAGGTTTGTTAAAAAGAAATTATTCCAAGGAGGACCTGACAAATCTAACAAAAGATGGAGTGGATCATAGTGGGTCCTCAGATGCCTCCCTGTATCTGGGTTTTATTATAGCTATTACCAGACAAGAAAATTTTGCCTATATAGAAAAATATCTTATATTGGGAGATATGGAAATAAACTAAGATACCGAATGATATAGTCTGGAAGTATTTGCATGGCAAATTGAATTACGCCTTCTTGCTCAGACCATTTGTGTGTGTTTGGCAACAAACGCAAGAGTTCAACTACAATCATCTTGTAACCATTGAATGCAATGGAGTTTTATTAGGCATGCATTTGGCTCTGAAAGTGCAAAGCTCTCCCAAATTCAGAACAATTTATCACTGATGTCTTCCCTTAATTATTTTAAATGGAAACAGAAGAAAGTTCTCAAAAAGACACAGCCTGACCTCAGTTCAGTTCAGCTCAGTTCACTGCTGCACAAAGATACTTGGTTTCTTCAGAAGACCACAACACAAAAGCTCAGGGACAGGCTCAGTTTTCTTTAGATTTGTTTTAAAGACAAAAAAATGGATTTAAATCTAACCTTCATAAATTTCTCCTCATAAACCAAAACAAAGCAACATGCGTGAGGAGCTGAAAGAGATTCTGGCTATTTTGACAGAGTTGTCTTACTCAGTTCATTTCTGACAGAATCAATTAGGAAATCATTTTTATATAGCAAATTCTTTTTGAAATTTTTATACACCATGAACAAATCCCATGGATTAATGATTTCCAGAGTTCACCCTCTTCACCTTGGGAAAAATCCAGGCCAGAAGAAAAGAACAGAGAAAACACAGAACAGGGAAAGTAGTTTTGTCATTAGTTCCCTCTGTTTAAATAAATTCTTTTCCCCCTAATGTAGGTGAAGCAAAGAATTGCAGTGCGTTGGTAGGATTCCTAAAGCACTGAAAATGAGTGAGTAGTTAAAAAATATTTTTCTACATAACAAATCCAGAAGTACTTTTTCATGACACTGGCAACTTTTGCATACGTGGGCTGTGGAGCAAAAGCTTGTGGGGAACCATGTGTGGCATAGCAGGGGCTACTGTAGATTAGAACTGAAATACACTGTTGGACTGTGACAAGCTTGTAACTCAACCATCGGGGAATACGAACTTTCAGGAACGAGGTACCTGGGCACAGCTGAAGGGGGTGTCTACTTACAGCTTGAATTTTACCCATTTTGTCAATCTCTTACTTTCAAAAGCGAGAGCATTCGCCCAAACCCTCACCCCAAATATAACTAATTGCACTGCACACACATCGCATCTCTTTCTTCTGTAACAGTCCGTATGCCTCTTTCCTACCTGAGGCAGAGGAAAGAAATTTGTGGCTTAATTGCAAGATGAGATCAGAAAATACAAATTCAAATGCGTTTTTTATTTGTCTATGTTTTCTTTTGTCTTCACGATTTGTTGAGAGTCCAGCAACCCAGCAGCTTAGTTCTGGAGCAAAACAGGATGGGCAAAGTAGGGTCAGATCTACAGAGAACCTAAAATCTTCCACTTCGATATATTAAAATCTCCTTCATTTGAGCATTTTGTTCCTGTACGTTGTGTTAGTTATCAGGTTAAATTTCTGAATAATAAATTAAATCATAGAAAGCTGTGAAACTGAATAGTCAGACTTACGATATTGACAATTAGAATATCATCAAGAAAAAAAAGGTATTCCCACAGCAACTGAAAATAGTTTAACAACTGTTTGCAGCTTGTACATGACACTATGGATTTAAATAGCATCCTCCTGATCAAATTTTTGTAGGTGTAATTAAGCAAGTTTTGATTTCACAGAATCCATTAGATTTCATGCTGATTCCTCCTCTACAAGAACACAGCAGCTTGAGAATAAGTAAAACCAACCTGCTTATATTTTTAAGCCATTCGACCTTTCTAGCATTTGTTATCTATGTAACAGTGAACAAGAAAGCACACGCGTTCCTTGCTGTACTGTATTTTGTCTACTGCTTCTTCCTATTACAAGGGATAAAAGGAAACAGTGGCTAATACGCTTTTGTTTGAAAGCAGACCATTGCAGCGCATACACTGGGAGAGTGTGTCCATGGGAACGCTTATGTATCAGTGACTGCATTCTTCTGCCTCCCTGCTGTCTGTTACATTGCTAATGGAAAACAGAAGGTATTTCTTAAGTAGTCTACCAGAGAACACAATCAGTGCTTTTCCTGTTCAGATGAACTATAACCTCCCTGTCCGCAGGTGACGGGAATCTTCATCTCGTCCCTCTGTAACACTGGGTCTTCATTCTGCTCTTCTAGCTCTCTACCTGCTACATGACACTTTCAAAGCAAAGCCACATGAAACCACCAAATGCCTGGTTTATCTGTCTTTAGGAATTCTTTTTAGAGTTCTTTGCTCTACATTCAAATGCAAAATCCTGTTAATAAATATACCTATTTATAAAGATACATGTAGTAATTCTTATCTATATGTTGCATTAAACAGATGTAGTTGGATTGCCTGTGGTGAGCCTACTATGAGTTGGAACTGTAAATCCTGACATCTCCATCAGTAATTATGAGCTTCACCAGCCAGGAAAATATAGCGTCTAGATTGGCCACATGCCCTTATCAGTTTTTTAGTCATATTTCTCTCGAGCTTATTTTCGTAGTTAATATGTTAGAAAGCAGGTTTGGGCTTGATTCTTTCTCTAATATTGTTCATCCCCCTCCTCCTCCCCTGCCCCCAGTTTCTTTCCTCCTAACTTACAGCTAAAAGGTGCTGGCAGTGACACCCCCAGCCTGGCTCCAGCTATTCCACTTCTGTCTCTATCCTGCCTGTGAGTGCCAGAGCTCAGCTCCACTCTTCTTTAGGTCACCAACAGTGTATTCACAGTTT
>WAAD01021621.1:59570-104630 GCA_013389945.1 Fregata magnificens | reverse complement strand
TATCCCCTTCCCCCTTCGAGTCTAGTTTAAAGCCCGTTTAGGAGTTTAGGAGCATGGTGAGATTCTACCAGTATGTAATTTGAAGGTTGCTATTCAATTTCTTTGTTTCACCACTATTATTCACTAGTTGTTCAATAGTGATTATATCACTAAGATGGACAAAAGAAATTCTGCTGAACTGACCGCAGATTTAGCAAGTTATTAGAAGCAATAACAAAGCAGAAAACTGCATTTAAAGCAATCAAATATAAGATAACTATTTTTCAATCTGGTTATCATTGATTCAGTACATTGAGGAAAGAACAATGTCAGTGAAGAAGACTGCTGGCTTAAGATTCAGTTTTGTTTATTAACAAAAATTTTTATACTGTTTTTTTCATACTCTAGGTATAATAGAGAAACAACAAAGAAAAATAAATCTATCTCTGTTAGGAGTTCGTATCATTGATAAGACAAATATAACTCTCTTCACTGAAAGAGCTTACTCTCTGCTATTTATAATGCAACAGCAGTGGAAGCAACAGAAAAGGAGTCTGAGAAGAATCTGTCAGTCATAGGAGAAATAATGTTCATGTTACTGTAAGTTACATTTAGCCTATGCAAAGATGAAAAAAGCAATCATTCCATGCCAGTTTGATAAGTCCACTGAATCCAGTACACACTCCAAAAAAAGTGAACAAATAAACGAATAGCAACAGAATTTGCGAGGTAGAAAACCTCCACTTTCCTTGTCCAACAAATTACCTAAACTGCACTCATTTTGCTCTGTAGGAGAGTGCTTTTCAAAAGCATTACTGTCAATATATTGACATTATCCTATAAAAGTAATTTTTTCACTGTAGGTTCATAGATTTGAAGACTAGAGAGACTAATGCAATCTGATCTGCTGGAGAATATAACTGGAGAGAAGCAGAATTATGGACAGTTATAATTCATGTTACCAAAAGAAGCTACTGATGCACTGATATTCCTTAGCTGAAAAATGAAAATTGTTTTATATGCACCTCTGAGTGTTTCAATTTACTTATACCTTGCAACAATGATCATGATGAAAAGACACACTGAGCTTGAAATCTAGCCAATTCTGAAAAATGCTTATGAATAGTTTCATATTTTTGTCATAATCTCTCAAATCTTAAGGGTTTTTTTCCCCCCTCTCCTTTGTAGCAATATGAAACAGCCAACGCATTGAAAGAAAAAAGAGTAACCGAGATCTTCGTTCTTAGGGTAATGAGTAGCCTTTAAACGCTACGGCTGTACAGAATGGCTGTCACTGGTAAATAGAATGAAAGCATAAAGAAGAAAACATTTTACATCCTCTGCCAATTGCAACAACTTCAGTTTTCAATGTTAAGTATAACAGGTTAAGAAATTGGAGGATGAGGTCATTGTACCGCATTCAGAAAATCTTGCTACAGAACTGGACTCAGCTCTGGTCTGAATGTGGTTTGCACAGTCATAGGATTGCAAGCACAACACTTTATATGGCAGCACATGTACCAGCCAGCACTACAAAAAGAAGACAGCAAGACATGGTAGTATGCAGAGCTAAACTGAGTACTTGGAGATATTAGAAAATGCTGAAAACATAAAAACTGTAGATTTTTTGGAGGGACAGGTTAAAAACAGCCCAAGCCCAACACTGACATTGGTTGCCCTACTACCACAGCTTCAAAGTTGTCAATACAAGATTTTTTTCAGTCACATGCTATCCTGAAAATTACTCCTACATCTCCCTAGAGATTACTGCTACACCTCCCTAGAGTTTAAGTCCTTTACAAAGTTGTTTTCAAAGATAAGTACACATTTTAAGCTTCATCTTTGAATAGTCTGTCAGGTTGGATTCATTTCTGTCCATAATATACTTTTCTTTGAATGTTCTGGAGAGCTAACTGTTATGTATTTCATCTTATTTCATATGCTTTTAACTAAACTATACATTTATCCATATAAAATTTAGTTTAGTTAAACTTTTGTGGCTGTATATAACACTAGTTTTTCCAATCCTAAAAATTTTGTGTGTCTTACTAAATGAGCAGGTTTTCTGAGAGGCATGATGGAGAAACTAGAAAATATGGATTTAAACAGAAATATACCAGGTTACTGCACCTTTTTTACACTTTTCCCTTTCTTCCACTAAACAGTATAATTTCCCACATAATAGAGGTAAACAAATTATGAGGAAAAAGAGATGTTTTTCATAGGGCTATAAGACCATTCTGAAGGCACAACAACCATGCACTACATGCAAGGCTTTCTGATCCTTTCAAATTTTGGCTCAGTTTTCTGTAAAACACATGAGTGCAACCACAGTTAAAACATCATTTAAACCTTGTCTTATCTTGTGGTTGCCTTGCTTTTCATTATTGTATTGTTCTAACCAAATAAATGTAAACTAACATTTTTTTTTTCCTAGGAAAAGGATTCAGTTAAAGTTCTCCATTTGTCAATTGTTTCTTACTGAAAGTGCTCTACCTTCTCTTCTGCTGCCTTCCAGAACAGGAGGTGTCTGACCTGAGTCTTATTCTTCAAGGAGAAATCACATTAATAAAGTCTATCATACAACATCCCTTGACAAAAGGATGCCAGCTCTCTTCTTATGAACAATTGTGAATCTATGATGAGAGAGACTGGTCTAGGGAGAACATTTGGATAGTAGATACAGAGTCAAACGAGGATAAGTTTAAAACATGCCTGTTTTAAAATGCTGAAATACTTACAGAGTTACAGGAACAGTTATAACATCTACTAAGTTGCTGCCTGTAGGCTATCATTATGGAGCGGAGCTGGATAAGACAGAGTACACAGTAGAGAACAGTTGGAGCCAGCCTACTCAGATAGTAGTTTATGCTTCATCTGTCCTTCCTTATCTTTTCTTGTAAAGCAGTATTTCTCTTAAACTTCTTCAGAGGCTTATGAAAGTCATACTTCTTAAACAACGACCTTAGAAAGTTATGGCAACACTTTAACTAAATATGGAAAAACACTAATAATGTGTCATCTAAGACATTTTATTCATCCCTTAGATGGTCAGTAATGTGATGAGAGGATTTAGCCAATAAACCCAAAATTAATGGTGGGGTGGCAACTTAGAATATCTAGCTTAATGTGAAGTCTGTAATTTATGCTAGTAAGATGCCAGATGTGGCTTTTATGCACCATTAATCTATTAAAGAATTTATAGAAAGATTATTCTTTATCATATATGTTTCATAACATGTAAATGACAGATTTTAAAAAAAAGCCTATGGCTTACAAAAGAAATAGGCAAAACAGAAAGTATGTACAGAAATTAAGCTGCATATACAAAAAGTGAATGAATACCTGGGAAGAAGGAAGGAACTGTAATCCTCTATAGTGTTGTGCAATATCCTAGTTTTTAAGAACAGGTAAAAGGTATTACAAGGGAAACTAGGAAGAAGAAGCGCTCAGAGCCTTCAGTTGTCTTTCTGGGATGCTGAAGAGCAATGAAAATGTATCTGAAAGACCCGTCAAGGCATGAAAGCCATGGGAGGAAGAATGTTACCTCCCTTGTGTCCTCAGAGGCTAAGAAATATAGGCAATAAGGGAGATTTCAACAGATGTAAATGTTTTTTTTAAAGACACACACGGTCATAATCTCATTTTGTAGTCTGATAATTTTTGGGAGTAATTCATTTTCTAACTATTGCAACTCTGTGATTTAATTTAAGCCTATTTTCCTTTTATCTAAAAATCACTTCCATATGATCAAACTAATGAAGGTCACTCTGTTCCTTTGGAAGTGTCAGATCAAACAGAATGAACTGAAAACTGTCAAGTGGTTTCCGCTAAGCATCAAGTGAATAATTCTTCAGCACTGTGAAGCACGCTTTATACCTCGTTATACAGAGTAGGAGTTAGAGACCAGACTAAACTGGTAACACATCTAAAGAAATCACTTTCTTATAACAAGCAAAAAGCAACTTCCATGACTGGCATGCAAGAGCTTATTAGTTGGAAAACAGGTCCTTCAGAAACCATTCACTAGTTTGACAAGTTTTTATAAAAGTATTTATGTATATAACATTTATCACCTCTCAGACGAAGTTTTCATGATCATTTTTTCACTAAATGAAAAAGGGAACAGATCATGGTATGCGTGATGTGGAAGAGTATTTGCCTTGCATTTTAAAATGTAATACAATCTGTAAAATTTTTATGTGAGAAATAAACACTTCCCCTAAAGAGAAGTAAGATTCTTCAGGATTTAGTATGAAATAGGTAACAAACCTAAGTGTAGTTTTGCTAGAAACCTACAGAAACAAATATAACTATGTATATGCATATATACACAAGTATTGACTAGGGAGATGGATAGACAGATTAGGGAATGAACTTCTGATACCTCACTGTTGCCATCAGAGCCTTAAGAAGTAGAGCAGGACATTTATGAAGAAATGGACTGCCACAGTCAGTCCCACTGCTCAGGTAGGATGCAGAGTCAACAGTGATTCTTCCGCGACCCTAGCAGCAGGATGCATATGGACAAGCCAACAGAAGTTAACTAACTTTTTTTTTCTGCAGAGACTCACATATTTGAATGACATAAAAAAAAACTTTTTAGTAACATTGTACTAACTGAAAAGTCAGAGGGTTCCCTTGCTGGAATGATTTAATCATCTGTCAAAATCTTCGTTTTATCCAATTTCCTTTGTTGTATGTAGAAAATAGCTACTGCATTACTGAATTTAGCTACTTTCTTAAATATTCATCATATAATTATGAAGACTTACATTAGATTTAGAAATTATATTTAGACTGACGGAAGGTACCCAAACTGAAGCCACAGGACTATGACTAATCTGATTAACTAGATGAGTGAATACGTAAGTAATCCAATCATTTCAGTTTTAAATTTATAGAAAAGTTTTCAAAGAACTTAATAGGAAAAAAATAATTAATTTCTGTCTTTTCTTAGGAATGTTATTATTAATTAGAAGTGACTAGGTATTTTAGTATTTATCTTTGCCCAAATGTCCATTAATATTTTTGCTAGGATTTTGGTTACTTAAGCTGTTAGAGGGAAAATAATTTATAATTATGAATCTAATTTCTGTTCATGGATGATAGCATTTGTATTAATCAACCTACCTACAAAATATTTAAGAAAACCTTTTTTCAGAAGAAATATGACTTGTCTGTTCCTGTATTTAAAAATGGGACATTAAATTAATGAAATGATATTCTCCTTTCTCTGAACATAAACAAGAATGCTATTAGCATTATTAAAGTACATCATCTTTCATATACTAACGCTTTCACAGACTTCCATACTTACTGAGACAAAAACATAATGGTAGGTCTGGCAGTTTAAGTCCTGAAATGTATGAAATTCATTACCTACCTAATGAAGCATACAGGCAAGGAATTTCAGAATTCTCAGTACCACATAACTTTGTGTTGCCATCATACATTCATGTTTACATCATATATTTTTAATGTCATCAGCCTACTCCCACTGAGTTTAGGCTGAGACTTGCTTTTCAAATATATCTGCATTTGTTAATCTGTACACTGATTTGCTTTGGTTTTGATTTAATAGATCCAGCCCTAACTGTATGGGCAAGACTGTGGGAAATCTTAGAGTACCAAAATACCGAGAAAATTAAAATGGACTTAGGAGTTTTGCAAATGTGTGAATATCAGTCTCCAAGTTACTGAAGCAAAGTTTTGCATACTGTTTATATTTCTAATTTCTTCTTCAAGAAGCACAATAATTTCCTCAGGAGAACCTCCACTCCCCACAAAAGCCATAAATCCAAAATTCAAAATTCAAAGACTGCAACTGGCTTTGATTTATTTTACAATGGATAAACAGCAAATCTCTTCCTTCTGTTATTTGACATTAAATATTAGATAAGCTGTCAGAATAACATCATCCAAAAGCTAAGCTTTTGTTTCCTATAACTGTCAAGGTCCAAATCCTTACTACTGTAATACTTACTAATTAAGCTAATTAAGGGTAAACTGGCATGCTTTGTGCAATGGTCAGTAAGTAACACAGTAGCTCCCATTTGTTGGTCTTAACTCTGAGACCATCTGCTGGGCTACAGTTGCTCTCTATAGTATTCCTTGACTGGGAATTATGAGCACAGACTATTGTGAATCTTCTGCTGTGCTTCTTCTGACAATGCAAAATCTGCACAGTGATTCGACCACTGTACCTCCATGGCATGCGCCTCTCACTGGAGGTCAGCTGGGAGGTGACTCCAGAGCTCCATTCCCTCACCTATGCAACAGTCACAGAAAGCGGGGTGCTGGCAACAATGCTGAGCTTAGCTCGGTGGATGAACCAAAAAAAGCCACACATGCATCAGAAAAAAACAGTGCGCGAAATAAAAACATCATAACTTTGACTTTTATTTTTGCCTTTGAAAGCAAAGATAACTTCCAAATGAGCAAGAATTGATTTCAAAGCAAATTTCTCTGTCTTTCTTACAAGCTTCTTTCCTATATTGAAAGGCTGCAATAAGGTCTCCCCTGACCCTTCTCTTCTCCAGGCTGAACCACCCCAACTCTCTCAGCCTTTCTTCACAGCAGAGGTGTTGAGCCCTCATGGCCCTCCTCTGGACCCACTTTAACAGGTCCATGTCTTTCTTGCACTGGGGACCCCCGAGCTGGATGCAGTACTCCATAATGTAGTGAAATATCGGATATACAACTTCCTCCACAATATTTTTTCAGGGACAGCTGACTAGAAATTCCAGCACAGACAGAACCTTACAGACTCAAAAGAAAGCAACATTTTAACAACAGATTATGTATTGTACTGGTGACTTGGGTGAAATAATTACCTCTGTCACAATAATCTTCCTGAGAGAAAAGCATCAGATATCACAAGACTGTAAATTAAAGGCTGTATTTCTGGCCAAGACAAAAACAAACTTATTTTTTTAGACTTACAATTACACTCTTTTAGAAAAATTACATTAATATTGAAGTATTTCCAAAGGTGAGTTAATTCCTCAGGGCTTTTGCTTCTACTTTAGATGACATTTCCACATGCCTTGCACCCCATTCTGTCTTCCCTCTCACATTTGCACCTATTTTCTACATACTCCAGAAGATGCTATGAGTCTGATGCTGGTTAATCCATACTTTTTTTATGCAGAGAAAGACAATCTTAGCTTCCCAACACTTGAAATCCTTAATGGCCTGCAATGCAATACTCCAGGACTTAAAAATAGGCTGAAAAATGACTCAGAGAGTTTTTTCTGAGCAGGTTGTTATGAATTTTTTTTTTCCTTTTTCTTTTAATGAGTACTCTCCACTTATGTGGCCAAGTAGTATTGGGACTTTGTTGCAATAAAAAGCAAAGAAATAGTTAAATTTCACATGTAAAATGACTTCATACACTGCAAAGTAAATGTCAGAGTCAACTAAGGAAGTAACATACATTGCAGAAGAAAAGTTTCTTCTGAAATTTCCAAAACATGCCAACATTTTGAGCGCTCTCTGTGTAGCTATACTGTTCCACATTTTTTTTTTTAACTAAGCACTGATCAGAAAATGAAGGGCCTATCATAAAAATGCTGGTACTTGAACTATTAAAGGAGCATAGCTCTGCATGCATAGGAGCATGTAGGAAAAAAAGTAACATTTTTTTTCCTGTTTTTAATTTACAGGACTAGTTCTCAAGGTCACATGAACTGCGTCCCAAGCTATGGAGCCTGGCATGTATTTGTTTCTTAAAAACTAAATAGATACATAAATAATAAAAAAAAACCCCAACGACATACCGTATCTGTCATCTTAATCCAATATTTCAGCTGACTAATAAAAGAAAAAAATTTGTAATGTGCCAATTACACCAATCTTGAGAAAAGGAGAGACATGATAACTTGCCTTTTACTGTGTTTTTGGTTTGAGAAGGGGTTGGATTTGTTCTGGGGTGTTTTGTTTTGTTTTATTTTAATCAGACGTCTGTGCTGCTTTGTTCATGTTCTCTTTGGTACTCCAGCACAGATCATAACATTCATGACACTCATGAGACACTAAATGGACTAAACTTAATCAACTTTAGACAAACCAACACACTTCATAGTCACTATTCTGTTATGGCTGAAACTCTGAAACTCAGCAAATTTTGAACCTAATACATTACATAAATTTAGACTGGACATTAGGAAGCATTTCTTTACCAAGAAGGTGGTCAAACACTGGAACAGGGTTCCTAGAGAGGTGGTCAGTGCCCCATGCCTGTCAGTGTTTAAGAGGCATTTGGACAATGCCCTTAATAATATGCTTTAAATTCATCAGCCCTGAACTGGTCAGGCAGTTGGACTAGATGATCGTTGTACGTGCCTTCCAACTGAAATACTCCTATTCTATTCTATTCTATTCTATTCTATTCTATTCTATTCTATTCTATTCTATTCTATTCTATTCTATTCTATATTTTACTACAGAGCTCAACATCCTGCTTGCAGGAAAACACATAAAACAGAGCAAAGAAAAGGTATCCAATGAACAGATTAAACCATTACTGATGCCATCCTAATATAATGCTGCAGTGAAGACAGCGAAGTGTTGAAAGTGCAAAAATTCAGAGAGAATAATAATAGTGGAAATGTAATTAATATTCTGCAAAATTATTATATGCCTTCATCTGGAATACTGCACTCATTTCTACACTTAAGAAGATAAAGCAGACGTAAACACAGTCTGACACTTCCAGGAAAAACTTCCATGGCATAGGCATTTCCTCTATTGTATGCAGGTTCCCATTCAATTAAACCAGAATGAAATAGAACCTTTTATAAATATTCTGTTTCAGGTTCTAAGTTCCACCAAGTCCAGATGCCACCCCTTTCTCACCATATATCAGACTGTTCAACATCTACTCTCCTTTGCTGTTACTCAGCTAGGGATTCTCCAGATCACTCTCTGACGGGTCACTGTCTCTCTTATCATGCAATAGGCCTGCTGACAAGAAAGATGAAATATGAGCAGGTCATCTCCAGAATTTTTATGCTATTTCTCTTTCCCTCCCTTTTTGGCACAATAAAGGCTGACACAATCCTGTGAGCATTGCTATCCACTAAACACAGATTGAAAAGCCTCAAAGCCACCATTTTCATATGCTTATGGTCCTGAAAACAGTAATAAAATTAAATTCTTTGAATTATCTACAGTATTTCATAAGTCACCATAATGTTGATTTGGTATACATAACACAATGAAACCACCAGCTGGTGCAACCACCCACCAAAGTCTTAGGACCTCTCTCGCACAGGCTAAGCCAGTATTTACTCAGGTTGGACTTGCAAAGGAGCTTTGGGGCTGTGCAAAACGCTCTTTTTGTTATTGGTTTATTCCCAACTCAAGCAAAACTAAAACCATGATAAATTTATATTGAGGATAGCCAAAGTAAAATCCGTGGGCCAAACGCACTCCAGGGTGCTTAACTAGATTGTCTGAGAACAACTGCAGGTTCCAATATATGTTCTTTGTGTATTGCCTTCATTTTAGAAAAAGAGATGGGACACAATGTACACCAAAATCTGCATTTGCCTGATATCACTGATTATGTGAAATCTAAATTTAGCTTGTAATCTCTGCAGAGCAGGACCTTTGTTTCCTGTTTGCTCTGTAATTACTATAGAAAATTATGGTCTGGCATAAATGAATATATACTGTTCTGACAGTTTTTAAAATAACTGTGGGCATTAAATGTTGCCTATCAAACTCTGGATGAAATGTCAGTGGATAAGTAATTTGATCACATTTTGAAAACTGCATTTCTGAACAATTCCTCTTTTGTTATTTCCATTTATTTTCATTTTGACTAATTTGTTGCAACACAGCTAGCATAGCTCTTCTGTTTGTATCATCATGGATAAAAATAAAATAAAATGGATTTTTTTACTGATTACATGTCTGTTTCTAGTCAAATTTACAATGTCCTGTGCAAGCTACTGTTTCTAACACAGTACTACCTTGAAACACTGGTCAAAACAGCAAAGACTTAGGTTTGTCATATTCAAACAAAACAGGTCAAAAAACCTAGTCTTCTGAACACGTATGGCAGACAAAGGCTGGGAGATAAGATATTTTATCCCCCCTTATCTAGGTGAAGAACTGAACATATGAAATTAAAAGACTTTCTGGAATTACAAAGAAATTCTGTAGCAGATCTGGAAATTAAATCAAGGTCATCCTCACCTCTGATGATACCAGAAATTTGCTCTTACTGTATTTTCACTGATCCCTAAAGGCAAAAAAAAAAATCCATATGCTATCACACAACTGACCTTAGGCATAAGGAGTAAGTCAGTGCTTAGTGTTTGGCAGGGGCTTCCACTAGGAAGAAAAATGAAGAATGACAAGTATTCCTTAGATGCAATCATATATATGCAAGGATGGAATAAAAAATCCTCCTTGCTTTGTTGTGATAGCCTGCCTTACCAGTAGGTTGCCTTAGTCTTTGCAAGCATTCTCTCTCTACTTTCCATTATGCGTATGGGGGTTTCTCTTGATATCCTGGAATTTTTTGTTACCCTTATCTTGCCTCTTCTTTCATCGATTAAAATTACAGCTGCAACTAAATTAATCCCTAGTCCAAGTGTTTATATTAGCATTTGGTTGCCAGGTCCTGTTCCAGCTAAATGAAAACATGATTATTCACTCCCCTATTTAGTCTCCAAGGAAGGTGGTCAGCATTTCCACCACTTGTGACTTCTCACTGACAAAAGTCACCCTGTGGGTAGCTATCAGAGAACAGCACCTTCATTGCTGATGGCAGCGTCCCTCTTGGTCCTCTCCGAGATGTTTCTGGCATGTGGCACTGGAAGCACAGGCAGTGTTTCTGAGTGGAAAGCAGCCAGGCAGAGGCACAGATCTGCTCTGTTTCTGCTGCTGCAAGCTGCTGGGCATTTATTAAACTTAAGAATTCAGAGATATCTCAAATGGTATCTGAGAAGCTGATAAGATCAAGTCTAAGAGAAGAAGCTAACATGTAAAAACAAATGCCATTATTTGGCGCTTTCCCCCCCCAGATCTCACACATTAAACCCAGAAAAATAATGGTGCACTTCCTGTACAAAGCCATAAAAACATGAACAACACTCCTGAATAGGTCTGCCCAATGGTCTCGAAATCTGATACAGTTTTCCTGCATTACCTCCGCTACAGACAGAGCCCTGGTCTGAGCTACGACAGCAATTTTTAAAATGCAGGTACTAGAAAGAGGAGGTAAGCAGGAGGACATAGCCAGAATGAAAGATGAGCGCAATGACATGGTGCAAACAGAACAAGGGAAGAAGCAACACAGAAATGAGTTAAACTGATTACATAAAACACCATTTTCCACGTGGGGGACAGAGAGAGGAGAACAGGAAATAGAGGAAGTACAGGAAGGCAGATGAAAATACACCTCTAAGAGTCCAAGTGATTTTCAGGAAACATCCCATGAGCTCTGCTCGTGCTGCACGCTGCCTGGGAGCCTGGCAGCTGCCTGACCCCCTGCCCCGGCTCGGGCAGCATGGCAGCACCAGCAGCACACCCCCGGCTGCCTCTGTTGGGCAATGGGGCCAGCTGGGGCCTGCGGGGCACCCAGGCGGGAGGGGGCTGTGAGCCACCCTGTGCCAGTCCTGCAGGGGCGGCTGGAGCCCACCAGAGCTCCCACCAAAGAGAGGAGCCAGTGGCGCCTGTGCCCAAACACGTTGCAGACAAGGCAGCAGCAGACAGGGGCAGGAGGCACAGCGGGAGGCTAGCAAGGAAACATGAAAGGAGAGAGGTGAGCATGAAGAGAGGCGTTCGGAGAAACAAAATGGAGGAGAAACGTGGGAGGGGACAGTGTTGGGGACGCGGCTGGAGGCACGCACTTGGAAGGAGGCACTCACGCCGTGTCTGAGAAGAGACCTGTGAGGGACTGCAGCTAAGTAAGAAGCCAGCAGCGGAGATAGAAACCATGGCACACTGATCCCTGCCTCCTGTGCCACCTGTCATTGTGCCAAAGGGACTGGGGGGGACAAAGTGCAATGTGTAGCAAAAACAAGGGGAGTTGAGACTAGGAAGGTGGGAGAGAGAGGTGTTGGACTGAAGCTGAGCCTGGGAAAAGGGAGGAAAGGTGTTTCCTTAGCTCTTCTGTTGCTTATGTCTCCTTTGTTTCTCAATATCTGAATCAGTAAGTCACCAGACCCATTCCAGCCCTGTCTACAGTCCACACTGGGGAGACAGTCAGGTGCACACCAATTCTTGTGTATAGATTGGAATGACATGTAATGTTACCTAAGAAACAGGTCTCATTCCCTTAGAAATATAAAGATTTCTACTAGAGGATACGTTCCTTGTTTTTACCAGTGTACCTCCACAACACACCATTGTGTAAAGACCTACAGCCTTGCTCTGGTACAGCCCTGCATTAGGACGCTCATATGCCCCCTGATTTTGTGTCCTGAGATCTCTATATGCTAGTGGAGGGCTCTGACCCTGCCGTCCCAAGCAAAGCCCCCAGCCGAGGGCCTAGACGGCTTTTAGACTTAGAGGTAGCTCAAGTATCTTTTCATAATGCTGCATTGCATCTTTTAAACAGTTTTCATATTTGTAAATAAGAAAAGTTAGGTTTTCAGTGTTTTTCTAGATTACTAAAATCACCTGTAAAATACAAAGAACTAAGTACAAACATGTAGATGCAACAAGTATGTGTAACTGAAAAATTGATGAAATGGTTTTGATACAGATGGCAGCAGATGTCCAACAGCACAGCTCCTGGCAACTTCTGTACTTCAGATGTTTTCCACCAGATAAAACATCTATGAAAATCTTATGATTCCCAAAAGTCCTAGCTGCTCATTAAATTCTGTCATTCTGCTCAAATCTAAAAACAAATGCAAAATCCAAATTACTTTCTAATCAATTGCTGACATCTATTCTGATGGAAAATATTCAGATATGTGATTAACATCAAGTCAAATAATAATAAAGAATGTCAGCATGGCAATGTCAATATTCACAAAGAGAACTGCAAAAAGCAAACCCTAATAAGCAATCCCACTAAACAATAAAAGGAAAAGATCGCTAAAATCCAGGCAATTTAATATTAAAAAAAAAGTGATTTTCTGATGCTTGTATAAACTGACTGAACTTCAACATTTAAACGTTCCTTTTAAACTAACTTATTAATTAAAATAATTAATTAAAATATTAAAACTCTATATAGAGAGAGTGAAAAGAAGGAAGATAATGAAGCTCTTTTGGGTAAATGGAATGCTTTTGTTAAAAATGGGGCTTTCTAATTTCCTTGAAGAAAAAAGGGAATGCATCCAAACCACATGATGCAATACTTTTGAGACTTTCAGACTTCAAACATATGGAGGAGTACTAGCACTCAGCAAGAAATAGAAAACCTCTATCTGAAAAGAAAAAGAAAATAATTTTCGATGATCTTGAGCAACTACACACTCACAGATTTTAAGGTGAGACAGTAACTTTATTGATTGCCCAAGTGGACCTTGTAAAAACACAGTGATGAAATTTCATCAGTAGATAGGGAATTTAAATTGCTTATAAAAAGCGTCTTTAACTTTGAAAAATAATTCTTAAAGTGTAGAATGTTAATACAGTTATAAATAATAGCTCTTGTTTCCCTCTCTTTCACTTTTGGAGCTTGATCATTTTGGATATTTACTTGCAATGGAGATGGGCCACAAGTATGGTGTAAGTGGTATAAATATTTTTCATGGCAAATTATTAACACTACTCCTTTTAACATAGAAAATTGACTGAGTCTTTCCAGTATCGCTCAAATAGAAAAACAATTCCTTTCTGATTATCTGGCCACTACACAAGTCAATGGAACATTCTTCTACCGCTGACAAGATATGTCAACCCTCTTCAGCCTTTTTTTTTTTCAGATTTTAAACTATTTTAGACAAATGTTAATTAACATTTGTAAAATGAGATTGAATTCGATTTTGAAATCCAATGTAATTAAAAACACATTTTTCTTGCTGTAACACTGTGAGTAGGAAGTCTCACATTAGATACTGTTAAATATATTGAAAAGTCTAAAATAACTCAGTGCTTGCTTTCCTGAAGAGCTACAAATTCTTTGCAGTTTTAGTCAGTTAAATGTTTCAAAAAATTATGTTAATACTTCTCTAATTGTTTAAGATATGGAAGAAAGACTTTGTATCCTGAGAAATACTCTCAATTTACTTCACATTTGCATACTATTGAATTCTTAAATATTCTTCAGAAGGACATGATACTAACAATTTCTGAGACAACAGAGTAAATTAGTAGGACCTGCAATCTCATCCTGTGTGGCAGTTCCTTACCTTCCCTTTACATTTTGTTTATAACACTTTTGCAAGTAAATTTGCTTCTTTCTGAAGCTACTGAGACACTGATCTCGTTAACCTAAAAAAAGAAAGCTCCTTCAAATTGATACATGCATGCAGATTTCTGCGAGTGTTAAAGATTTTCACAAAGACATTAAGAACAAAGACAGGTAATTACATAAAACCAGTCTGTTAAAATATGACTCCCTTTGAGCATGAAAGAAGGAAAAGGTGCCCCTAACAACACTATTAATAGGACTTATCTTAGCAGGAGAGCAGACAACAGTACTTGGGGAAAGGAATTGCCCGCTGACAGCCTGCAAACAAGACTGTCTGTCATTTCATGTCTGATCATTGTTCTGGGCAACAGTTACTTTCATCTAATTTGTGACTGGGTAGGTTGAAGGTTGGGGGGGCTGATGTTTTACATGCTTTGGCCCTTTTACTAAAATCACCTTTATCACCTCAGTCTCCAAACAATTTAAGAACAGCAGAGTAAATTGCAGAATATTAAACTAAACTCCCTTTGTGGTCATATTTTCCTGATGAGAGATTTGGTCAACAATTCCGCTCTCCTAGCTATTTTGGAAGCTAGATGACAAAATTTTACTAACACTTACAATTTGGGCAAAATTAAGTGCCTCTATCCAACACAGCAATCCAGGGTGCCTGTCCTCCAACACAGACTGATTTCTAGGAACATAAAACTTAGGAGAACATTCGTATCTATTTAGAAGTACCTGGTCTAGAACTAGCCAGCTACCTTCCAGCTGAATTACCACACAGCACAAAGTTTAGTAATTATCTAACTCTCTTCACAGGCTTGACAAGGTAAGTGAGCTCTAAGCAAGCTTAACACAGCCACCAGCTCTGATAACACCTAATACACTTAGTAGCTCTGGAGCTATCAGAAAAGCCATGCCACTTTTATTCAAGAATATAACCAGAAACAGAAGAAGGTCATCTTGTAGTCTCACATCCTTTTGGGGAGCGCCACAACACCCGAAGTAGACAGTTTAGATCTTGCTCTTGTCCACTGAGCCATATGCTTCTAGTATATGCAGCCTGAGAAATGATATATAACTGTAACTCCCCGATCACTCAGACATTTCTGGGGTATGTTATTTCCCGTTCTTAAAGGACAACTCCCTCCAGTGTCCCAAAATAACTTCATACTCCTTCTTGAAACGTCCCATAACTTTCATACAAATCCTGTAGCAGCAAATCTGCACCAAGGAAGTGGTTTCAAATGGGGTCCTCTTCTCAGTAACATGCTATCCCTTTCAAAGCTATAGTTTTGTTATTGACATTTCTTTAGCAACAAATGTTTTCTCCCTTCCTTCATTTCCATGGCATAGAGTTCTCATAGGAAAAACAAGGTTTCAGTTGTAAAGAAGTACATCAGGATGATTAATAAACTTTGCATCTTTATGACATAGGAAAGCTATTACTCAGGTTCTTGAAATACGTGGAATCCAGGGAATAGAATACTGGGGTTTATTCAGTAATTCAGCTTAAAGATATCAACAAGATAACTGGGCAAACTGTATACAAGTACAGTTTTCTCTTACACTTTTCTTTTACAGTCTTGGTAACTAGGAGTTTTACTACTGGATGACAAATTCCAGATTGTATGAATTTGTTTTTTCAAGTGGTAAACTCTTTATTTGTATTCAATCACTCTAAGAGAAAACCACCTGGATGGCATTCCAATGGAGATGGCTATTTTATCAAGATGTCGAGAACAAGAGTACAGCTGTAATTCACTGTGGAGTTTCAATACATTGTGCTGTGAAAGTGATGACAAGTTGATGATTTTGCCATAAAACTGTCAAATACAGCAAACTATTCAATAAAGGCATTTTTATAGAGTGGCACAGAGACACTCAGTCTCTTTTCAGATTAGTTCAAGCACAGCTCTCCTAACAACCACTTATAACATATAGCTTTTCATTTTTCAAAAAAAACCCCCAAACAAACAGAAAACAAACCACAAAACCAAAATAAGTCTTCCGAAGACATCCTCTATAAATTATTCACACATTTGTGGACTTGGTTTTAAAAACTGCCAAATAAAATTTCAAAAGGAATCATTTGGTCCCAATGTGTAATTCTTGATCAAAATAGTCTTCACTGAAATGCTTGTATTTATTGCTATTATTTATGTATTTAACATAATAGAACTTAATTTACCTCTCAAGTGATATTTTGAGAGTTCACTACATTTCACACAATTGCTGAAGAAAGATGTGTATTACTTTGGTTTCTTATAATCTTGAAAGGGAGATTCTTTGGTCATTAAGAGATTATTTCTGCATAGGGTTTTATAAATATTAATTTTCATACCTTCTCTTTCACTTGCACAGCCAGAAACCGCATTACAAATTTGGGATGTAAATTACTAGCAAAGTAAAACCACAGAAAGGTTATTGACGGTTATCTTTTGCACGTGTGTGAACACAGCAGTAGGAAGGCCTGCTGTTTAAAGTTTCTTACATTTCCAGGATCTAGCAAGATCTAACATAGCCTTTGTAATTACTTTGGTATTTCTGATTCTAAGACTGTAAATTTGTTTTTATTATCTCTCAGTATACTTCTATATTGACTTGTTACCAGCTTTATGTATTCTATACATAGGAACTGATGGAAAATAAAAGGAATTTTGAAAGTTTAATTACCTTATTATATTCAAAGTTGGTTATAAACTCATTCAATTTCAAGAAACAACATTTTAATGAGCAGTAAAGCAAAGTGTTTTGGAGCTGTGATGCATTATGTAGAGAAAAACGTTATTGTACAGCATATGGTTCTGTTAGAACAGAATGGTTTATCAAGGGCATTAAAAGAGCAGAGAGGTATCTTGCTTTTTCCCACAACTTTTCCTCAAGACTAAATGTAACTATTATTCTTACATATTCTTTAATGTACAAGTTGTAAACAAACTATGATTTACATAGAATAAACAGAGATTTGAGTATAACATTATGTAAACATAACACAAGATTTACTTTATAGAGTCAAGTTCTTTTTATGTAGTGTAACTCCTGCAATTTCATACAGTTAATGAATTAAGGGTGGGGGAAAAAGGTTCAAAGGAAATAATTCAATTGTCTGAGCTTATCTTTAATTTCTGTTTTCATTTCCTAAAGAAAGACTAAACCTATGCAATTCTATGACAATTCTGTTGAAAAATAATCTCATGATCATTGATTTTTTTACAGTTCTTCATAGAGATTCTCTAATAAACATCTTTTGATTTGCTTGATTTTGTATAAAAACTTTATCGTGTTTGTTTTTATAAATACTTTCAAAGGCAATAATGGCTTCTAAATATAGTTCAAAGTTAGACTTTAACAAACATAGAATCATAGAATCATTAAGGTTGGAAAAGACCTCTAAGATCATCAAGTCCAACCATCAACTAACACCACCATGACTCCTAAACTAGCCCCTGGAGTGCCACGTCTATACCTTTTTTGAACGCCTCCAGGGTAGATGACTCCACCACCTCTCTGGGCAGCCTGTTCCAATGCCTAACTACTCTTTCAGTAAAGAAATTCTTCCTGATGTCCAATCTAAACCTCCCCTGATGCAACTTGAAGCCATTTCCTCTCGTCCTATCGCTAGTTTCTTGGGAGAAGAGTCCAGCACCCGCTTCCCTACAACCTCCCTTCAGGTAGTTGTANTTGGCCTTCTTGGCCACCTGGGCACACTGCCGGCTCATGTTCAGCCGGCTGTCGACCAGCACCCCCAGGTCCTTTTCTGCCGGGCAGCTCTCCAGCCACTCTTCCCCAAGCCTGTAGCGTTGCATGGGGTTGTTGTGACCAAAGTGCAGGACCCGGCACTTGGCCTTGTTGAACCTCATACAATTGGCCTCGGCCCATCGATCCAGCCTATCCAGATCCCTCTGCAGAGCCTTCCTTCCCTCGAGCAGATCGACACTCCCACCCAGCTTGGTGTCATCTGCAAACTTGCTGAGGGTGCACTCAATCCCCTCATCCAGATCATTGATGAAAACATTGAACAAAACCGGCCCCAGAACCGAGCCCTGGGGAACACGCTCGTGACCGGCCGCCAACTGGATTTCACTCCATTCACCACCACTCTCTGGGCTCGGCCATCCAGCCAGTTTCTTACCCAGCAAAGTGTACGCCCATCCAAGCTGTGAGCTGCCAACTTCTCCAGGAATATACATAATATACATATCTCTGCAAGCAGAATGACTTAAGAGTTAGTCTTAACTTAAGTGTTCTGTTAGCACACAAGCCAGAACCTGTAGGGTTTTAATTCCAGTTGATGACACACTAACCCACCCTGTGACCAAGAATGCAGCTATCTCATACAGTAGCTACAAGTCTCATTTAGTATTTGTAATATACCTGTTCAGTGATATTGGCCAGATGATTGTGTTGGGTTTTTTTACTAGCACCTTAATAGCAAAAGGCAATGAACAACGTATTTATACAAATTAACTCATCTTCTCATCTTTTGACTTCTGAAAGTGTGAGATCCCATGCTTCGGCCTGGGGAGGGGTAGTGCACTAGATGTAGTCGAGCCTGTCAGCTCCTACGTGACAGACCAGCACAGCACAGCCCTGCACTCCCTTTCCTTCATGATGGGATCCAATGCACTTGGCACCTGATAGTGTGACATTACAGAAGGCTGCATGTGAGAGTGGTACACAGCTGCTGCAGAGGAACATGAATGCCACAGTGCTGATGCTCAGGTCATGAAACCGGATAGATTTGAATCAGTACTCGTAACTGCTAAGATGTAACCATGGTAACATATTTGTATTCATGAAGAGGGAAAAAACCACAGGAAATGGGAAACAGTCTGCGGGTGTGGCAGTCAGGGAGGACTCGCAGCAGGACTCTGGCGCAAGGTCCAAGTATAACGGAGGGGATGCTCTCTAGGGCTGTGGGGAATGTGCAGGCCTTAGCAACTGGAGCAGGTTCTCCGGTCCAGGGTTCAGCTCTGGCTGCGAGCAAGATGCCCGGGGATGGACTTGGGGACAACACACCAGGTGCAGTAGGCTGGGCTCAGTATGTGCTGGACTGCAAGGCAGAACAACTGCACTAGTTGAGAGCACTGTACAGCACAGCAGGCTTGAGAGGAGCTGTGTTAGAGAGCACACAGTTAGAGAACACCCCACCTGTGCTAGGGGTAAAGAGAGTCTTCCTATGTTCAGGACAGCATAGCACTGTGAGGGGGTAGCTTCACACTCACACGGTAGCTGCTGCAAGAACAAGTGGATCCTGTCTATACAGGTATTTAGCAGGCCTAATTCAAACTAAACAGAGCAATCTCCAACCTCTTCATACAACATATGGGGGGAAAAAAAATCATACAATTAAAAATATAAAAATTACTGTTGTTCTTTTGAAGAAGTACTTTGGGTGACAGTATGCTACATTTGGCATATATTCGGAAAAACCTTATGTGTCACATTGTAAAGTCCTATCATTTGTTTTCCCTATCATTATCTCCTTCAAATTCAAAAGTAATAAATACCTCATGAATAGTCTTTAGTACTACCTACAATTATACAAATATAAACTAACCAAGCATGAAAAAACCTTCATGAATCTAGTTCGCTGCCTCAGAAGACTGGATGAAAAATGGCCCTGATGATACTTTATCTCCCTCCATTGCAGAAATGCAGACCCCGTATATTTCTGACAATAAATATTTTGTTTACTTTAAAATTATTTCATTAGCAACAACAGGATGATGTTAGAAGATGCTACACTACAGCAAGATGCACTTGAGAGAACATAAAGGGACATGACCCGTATCTACTACATCATGAGTTGCACTTTTGCAGTCAAGGATATTGACAGTTTCAGCATAGAAATCAATTGCTAAATTACAGCAAAAATGAATCTTGTATACTTTAAGTTCAAAACCAGCTAATCATTTTGCGAATTCTTATAGATAAAAACTAAGAAATCATCATGTAAAATGTATTCACCACACTGCTAGCCACAGATGCAAGCTTTAATATAGTTAGGTTACCACATACGCATTCATGGTTTACAGTCCAATAGCTTGCTTTCCTTCTTTTGCTGTATGAGAAAGAAGCATTTAATCTGTTTCAGAAGGCAATTTCACTTAAAGTGAAGTGCAGTTTTCCAACACAACAAAATTTAGTCATGCATACAATTCACATTGAGGGCATACAGGATTTTGCATTTCATGTAAAGCCTATGATTCTTATCTTCAGAAGACTTGTCTCAGAATTAAAAATTAAAACATACTAGAAAATACTGATGGGACTACTACATATGTTGGCTTTGAATAAGCCCTGTAAAGTTAGGGTATATGTACACACTTCATCTGAATTCAACTGAGTATGAATCTACAATTAATTTGCATGTCAAACAGGAACAGGTACTTATGTAATATATAAGCCCTATCCATTTCTTCTCAAACTTCAAATAAGACAAATAGAGCTTCTCTTTCTCTCTCTCACAGTAATATGTTTCAACCAGTTAAACAATGTTATTTCACATAAGATGTAGTCTAAATAGTATCTGTATCTGCTACTAACAACAACAACAGTCCCAACATGCAATGTGATTTTGACAAATTATGGAAAGTATTTACCTGATGGAATAAAAAGAAAGAGGTAATGTGTGTATATATATATATATATTTTAATTATGGGGGTAAAGAATTTAGCCTACGTATACACCTTCACAGTCATCAGTTTCAGGGAGCAAGCCCTGATCTCCAGGCCAAGATGTACAGAACAGTTTTCATACACCTAAAGTGAATTGGCTGTGTCCACATACAAAGCATTTGGCCTGGGTCTTCTCTAAGCTCCACAGGGGACCTCTAGGACCATAAGAAATTAATTTTTTGTAGTTCTTAGTCCTGTGTACTCAAAATAATAACTGAAGATATGTAACAGTCCATCACAGAGGACTGCTTTTATAGCATGACCTTGACAGCGTGTTTCATCCTATAGTGAAGGGCGTAAGGACATGCAAGCATCCAAGGGTGACAAGACTGCGTCTTCTTTATACTTCTTCTAAAGCTTAATCTACTAATTTTTCCACCTTAGACACAGCTAGTTGGTTAATTCTAGAAAGGGAAACCAGAACTGAAGAACTAATACAGACTAATACAGAGCATCGTCAGACTTGTGCGTCAACTGAGGGGAGATGAAAGAAGAGACTGCAGCTGTACTACAGAAGATGGAATGGAAAGCTTCTCACAAGCCTACAGCTATATTCTGTGAATTCTTTCTTCCTCCTTGTTTAAGAATAAATGTATTTCATTATCTACAATGATCACATTGTATATTTTCTACAATGTGCTTCCACTATGACAACAAGCAATATGAAATTAAGGTGAAAAATTTGAAATATATGATTACTGACTTTCACTTCACATTTCTTCTATATGCAATTTGGAAAATGTGTGTGAAAACTCTCTCCTGACGGAACTCTCCTTCTCATGAAAAATGCATAAAGTATCTGAAAAATGCTAGGCTTATCAGGTATTACAATATTTTCCATATGTACTGAAACGTCATATGATAGCAGAATCACTACTTACTGCGGTCAGTAATTATTGTTCTGGCCTCTTGATTGCTTGTCTTGTTTTTTAGATTTTGTGCTGCAGTTATTAGTTCATCCAGTTGGGGACGTCTTTGCTCCAGATCCTGTAGTATTGCCTAGTTGTACAAAAATACAAAAATAAAACAAAGAAAAAATATGTAGAGCTGTTGAGAAGACCATGTATAAGGACTTTTTTTTTTTTGCCAGCTTGATTTAAAGCAGAAAGATTGTTTGCTGTTTCAAATAAGAGCAAGAATTTGGTCTAGACCTTCCAAATATTGTTGTTGTTATTAACATAAAAATACCAAAGTATAACTTGTAGTAATAATTTTAAAAGAACCTATAAAACTAGATATAAAATGACAATCATTCTTCATTTTTTAACCCATCAAATTATGCAAGGGTAAGCTATTTTCCTCTATAAAGGTACAGAAGGATACTACTCATATATTCTTTTAGATTTCACAGTGTATTTTAAAAAAGATATAGGGGTTTACATTGTTACCAGATTAGGCAGGATTTTCCTAGTAACTCATGAAGTCTAGTTAATAAAGTTTGTTTCTTAGTATTTTAAGACTGTTTAATTACGATCTATTGGTTTAAAGCCAATGTAAGACTTCATGTTGCTTTTCCTGTACCTGATACCTTACGAAGCAGAAATGTAATTAACACTCACAATAATTTATATGTTAGTCAAGCAGATACATAAAGCCCAGGCAATCTGACTAGAAAGCAGGAAGTGGATCTAGAGTTTCTCATAGGGAAAAAGGTGAGCTTCAGAATAATGACTCACGGTCTTTAGGAGGTAATAAAAACTAAAATACAATAGCTTTAGATATAACGAAAATGAGCACTCAAGAAAAGTAAGGCATATAAGATTTATGCATATATTAGTTTAACTTATTTTGAATGATTAGGGAAGAGCAAACAAGGAATCAGTTCAATGGTTTCCCAGATAAGAAGCATCCAAGCATGTATTTAAAACACATTGACCAAATCTAGCAACTTCAAGTCCCTATTGTGTGGCTTCCAGAAAAGATGCTCGTTAGATTTCCCAGTCTTAGGAGTTGGAAATAGCAATATTTATTACCAAATTATGAACAAATTACTTTTTTCCACCCACAATTTTGAGTCACCAGAACAGAACAGTATGCTGTCAGATAGCTAGTAGGTACAGTATATCAGCTATCAAGCTGACAACAAAGGTCAGTGGAGGATTTTTATTTTTCAGGCTTTTTATGTGGACAGTGGTTAGATAATATGTTAGCATGCTCACCTGGCTGTTGACTATGTGTCTTGAGCATTTTATTGTCTTAAAAGTCCCCCCCCCCCCCCCCCCCCCGCAAATGCTTTTATTCTCTGTCTGTACTGGATGGAAAAGACCTGCAAAGTCTGATCTTAAATTTGGCCCTCCAACCTGAGATTAGAGTTACATAATTTCACCAAGGTGAAGGTGACAGGTAAAGGCCTAATATAATTTCCTGTCCAATGAGATTAACAAAAGTGAATGAGAATATCACTTCCAGTAACTACAGCATGTATCATCAAAAGCAAGCTAAAAGCTCCACAGAGTTTCATTTTTGTTCCGTTACAAACTCTTTAAAATAAAGGTAATTTCAAGATACCCATCTAGCTACACCCTGTGAAATTCTTGCCTTTAACTTCTGTATCAGAAGTTCTTTGAAAATCTATTATAACTGGCTTTCTAAACTCATACCCAAAAGTTTGGATGGCATTTTTTCACTTGCATACTGATTGGATTGCATACAGAGACATGCAGTTAAAGTAGCAGCTTGCATAATTAAGCGAAGAACAAATTTCTCATTAGAAGTCTCTCCTTAGTGAAAGCACTCAAGAAAAAGAAATAAAATCTACTGATGTAGTTATTACCTCTAGATCTCTATGTGCCTTCAAAACTCCCTTTTCTAGGAAGACAAGTTAATGAGTGACATGAATTTTACAATAGAAGAAGCAGTCCCATTGCAGCCTACCAACATCTGCATTATACGCATTGCCAAAATGGACTGTGCAGAAGTAACATTAAAATATGTACAACATGCTCAGATAATTGTGTGGCCTCCAAAGTAATATTTCCCTTTCTTTCTCCTTCTCCTACCTAGAAACTGTTTAGAAGAGGAAAAGCAAATTAAGTGATTCTAAGGTCTTAAGCTACCACTTAAGACTCTAAACTGCTCCCTAAAGTTTCTTAAATATAATTTTTATATTTGATATACTGAATAGGAGAATCATTTATCTGATCCAGCCTGAGTCTCCAACCAGACATTAAAGGCTATGTTTGCACCATAGAAGAAAGCTTCTGCTCTATGAAATCTAGGAAGAAACAAAGCAATAGGTAAGGACTGCTCAGTAACGATTTGCTCAGTACCAAAATGAGAGAATGGAACTAACATATGCCTAAGTGCTGTACAGAATGATTTACCCAGAAGACCCATCTGCAATTCCTGAACTGGACACTCAGGAAAACTAGCAATGCCTCTTTAAAGTGAGTCTTGCTAGCTCTGCTCTTTCCTTGGGGACACAACAATCTTGTCCCTATATGGACTGTAAGGACATCCTTCCCTCTGCCATTTAATGTGAATAAAATTACTTTCTGCCAGATGTACTAAAGTGTATTTTTGAAAGGTCAAGAAGGACATCTTGAAACCCTTATATGATGAACAGATGTGAAGATTCATGGACTTTTCAGGAAACAATAATATATAATTATAGAACAGGTGCTTTTTTCCTTAGTCTTAGAAAGGTAACCACTCAGAATAGGGAAAAAACAATGTTCCTCAAATTAATATATTCTTTCTTTAATTTAATACAATATACAATACAATAAAGTGTCTGAGAACCTTACCCAAGCAATGTTCTGTTTTATTTGGTAAAATTGTATAAATTAAAATTGTTATAAAATTGTTACAATGTTTATTGGTACAATTTTACCAATTGGTATAGCTTAAAGATTTAGTAAATATACGTTCCACATGGAACATGCATTGCACGTACACTTACAAACCCTGATGGAAACTTGGATAAAAGTAGCTACTAAAACACATCATTCGTGAGCCTTCCTGTGATCCTGCAGCATGAAAGTAAACAGCAACACTTGAGCTCCACTTAAAGTATTATCAAATTCAGAAAAATGTTCTGTGACTAGATAAACTAATCATACAAATTGATTTTGTGGGTAACAAAAATACAAATAATGATGCTAGGAAGAGAAGTGCTTTGATGAATACAAATTAAAAGACTGCTAAATATGATTTTGGGAAAAAAAAATTGAATAGTTTTAAAGTATGAGCTGAAATGATCTAAAACAAACAAACAAAGAAAAAAACCCAAAACCCAAACCAAAATCAGAAGCAATTCATATATGGAGATACTTTTTAAAACTTTTACAAATTCAGCCAAATATTTAATGTTGTAAAACAGGATCCTCAACAGAAAACTAAGTGGAACCTATTAGAAGGTGTTGTTACAACAGCCATGGGAAGAAAAACTTGTTAATAGTGTCACCCCGGTGGAGGCACAGCAGATGCAACAGACCAGATGTCTCTGATTTGGAATGTTAGCACACTGAAACAAATGTGCTATGTGAAAATGGGTAATGCAGAAATAAAAGTATTATGAAAGGATTTTCAAAATAAATTAAACAGAAATCTGTCTAGTCCCCATCAGGTCACCAATAGCACAGGTACAAAGACTTACAGAGTCAGCTGCGCTAAAAGGATTTTTTTTTTTTAAATAAACACTTGTGTTCTTGTGCATATAATTTCCCTTTACTCTTATTTACCTAGTGCTCTCTAAAGGTACAATAATGTATTCTGCAAAACATTATAGACCACATTTTAATCATAAAAATTGTGTTTAATAATAAATGTAATTCAACATGAGTAAGTCAACAATGAAAAAGGGCCATTGACATCCACAGTTGTACACATACACCTTTAAACCCCAAAAGAGCTTTTCTTTTTCTTCCATATATCTATGAGTGCCAACGTAATAATGCTTGGTGACAGCACCGTAACGGAAAGATGAGATTCAGTCATCAAACCTGCCTACAGTTTGTTAGAAAGTGATGCTATTCACTTTTAACAATCTTTCCACATTTGTGGACAGCAGCTGCTCAAAAGAAAAATCCAATTTTCAGGTTCCTAACTTTTATGATTTCTTTACACAAAATGGGGGTTGAGATATGGAACAAATTGTTTAAGTCAGCAACTGAAATAACTTGTATAAAAATTGCTAAAAAGTAAACTGAAAAACTGAAACAGGTGAAGTGTGACAAATTCTTGGTGGGACTGCAAGGTTTGAGACCGAGAATTAGAATATTCTCTAGCTTTATGATGTACAGCATGCTACAGCCTGCATACTTGTCACTCTAGCCATGTGTGTAGTAGTTTATATAAAAGATAGGATCTTTAAAATCGATCCAATTTCTTTTACTTTTTTCCTGACTTTACGGCAAGCGTTATTAAACCGGAATATCTGAATTCCAGGATGGTACCAAATCTTAAACATTCAGCTAATCGTTTACTAGTGCTGATTATGGGTGTTTGCTCTTTAATATCAGAAGTAACTTTTCTCACACCAAAGCCAGGACTTTTCCTCTCCCATTGCTGAACTTCAAACATATAAATGAGAGTTAAGGTTGCTGTTCTGCAACATTATATATGATTGTGCCTCAGACTGTATGCTTCTTTAAAAAGGCTCTGGGTCTACTTTGTAACCGTTTTATATTCTTAAGTTAAAAAATGTCTTTGAAAACAAAGAAGTTAAAATGCCATTAAAAAAATGGAAGATTATTGGGTAAAATAGGTTCCGCAATTCCTTTTTAGTGTTTAACTGGAGTCCTCTGTAGTAATAATGACTACCCTGTCTTCACAATTTTTCTGTGTATTTACACGCTGCCAGTCAAGTATAGTTTGCTATCTATTTCATACTTTTTTTTTTACTAGGTAAGAACGCTAACAGTGAGTGATCCAAAAAATGATGTTTGGTCAAAAAGGAGCTTTAGAGAAGACCTTCCATATTAAGAGCAAACTGGAAGCTCCATTTTGTCATAAACAACCCATGGCTGAAGACTAAAATTTCCCAACTGTTTGGGACGGTTTGTTTTGGCTCACCCCCAACCTTGTTTAATGAAATGAACTAGTGGACCACAAGAGTACAACTGAATGATTAATATGGGAATGTAAGGGAGAAGGAAGATGTATTTTTCTTCTTATGAGCCTATTCACTCTTCCAAACTCACCATTATATTCTTAGAACAAGCATAATTCCATTAAACAGTTGTTGAAGAAACAATTTGCTCATCTTTTGAAAAAAACTTTAGACTCTAAACCTTAAATTTAAACAAAAAATGAAGCAATTACTTCCTGAGCAAAATGTATAGCTGTGACAACTTTTACTTAAAACAACTGAGTTTCGTAAGGCTGGTTGGTTCTCTAAATATAATGTGTTATATACACACCTAAAAAGAGAGAAAGCTTTGGAAAAAAGCTTGTAACAATTTCAGAAAATGCAGATATGCAACACCTACAATTCATCTGCATAATAAAATTGGCTTTGTTAAGTTATTCCTCCCAAGCACAATTGGAATTTGTTTTCTTGTCACTAAGCAGGAAGGGAATATGAGAGAAAATGATCATTTACATACTCTCTACATTTAAACATAAAATTATGAAATAATGAAAGTAATATAATGCAGTGGAGTTTTCTTTTTAAAACGACTTTTGTTTTGGCTATTGGCTGTTTTGTGTTTTCCCTCCAAAGCACACATAATTTTAAGAAAATAAGATCTAGAGTTACTATTTAGCAGTGTTGCCAGCTGATTGGTACCTGTCAGTGAAATCAACAGACTGGACACTACGATTTGATTTTGCCTGGGTGATTTATGCAGCTTAAGTTTTCATAAGCACATATTTTTATGCCCACTTAGGGCCCACTCAGGAACTGCCTAAGTAGCTCTCACCACTGTCTTAGTGAATATCAACTCCATCAGTGATGCTGTGGGAAAGCCACCAGTGACAGCTTATCAGGTGTCTCACTAGGTGCATGAAAAAGCATCATAGAACTTTTTGTATGCTTTTTGTGACAGTCACTCAACAAATTATGTTGGTGGCATTGTAAATGTCTGAGGACTGCTCCTTTACAACTTATGAATTCTGTTTCATACTAGGAAGTTATGACAGTGAAAAGTGCAACATGTTGTTGGTGTACACTAACCAAACCAAGCAAAATGGGGAGTACTTAATTTGAATCTCCATGCTTTGACCAACAATGTAAGGTGATGGTGACGGCTGGAGCTGGGATAACTCTCATCCTCTCTCTTCCTCCCCTGCTCCCCATTTGTCTATAGAAAAGGATTTTGGGAGTGGGTATTGCAAGGTCTCTAAGGAAAGGTGACTGAACTGTAGAAGAGGAAAAAAGCTTAAAAATCTGAGTTCACAGGGAAATCAACTATTCTGCTCCAGAACTGCAGGAAGCAGATACCCTTCTACTCATCCACAAACGGGGTAGTCAGCAAGGAAAAGTACATGCAGCATGGATGACAGTCACAAGTAAGGTACAAGAATGAGACTTCCTGAGAGGCTAAAAGTCAGCCAAGGCCCCCTGAGATGTTTTTTACCATCCTCATAGACTTCCAAACTGGGTACCAACACTAGGAAAAAGGTGGCATACACATAGGTTGCGAGACAAAGGTAATATGATTTGAAGCAGGTCCGGCAAGGCAGGATGTGCCCTAGCCTTAGAAGTAAAAAGGTGGAAGCAAACAAAAGTTCAGCCTCCAGCTGAAAAGATTTTCAGACTAGGAACATAGGCCACAAAGATGTAAGGATGCAGTGCACTAGATCTCTTGTAGAGGGATCTCCATTTAATGCATGTTAGAGGCAGCTACCCAGTTGTGAAGTTAAATAAGACTAAATTTGGATATGTGATATGAACTAACAATGCTGTAGACATTTCACACTCATTTAAAATACTCATACCATCCACTACTTGTTGTCAACAATAAAACAGAAAGAGAAAAAATCTGTCACAAGGAGATCAGTTTATACCAACTCAAGACAAAGGAAGTGACCAAAGGAGCTCGATGAGACAAGAGAAGCCTTACCTTACTATCTTGGACTTTCTGAAGCCACTCCTTTTCAGGAGAAAAATAATATGTAAAAAGGGGCAAAGATTTCCAAAATCTTTGCAAAGTTTGTCTGTGTGTTTAGTGGCATTTACAATGGCATGTTTTTGCTGAGCTAGCCTGTAACTCAATACTTTCCCTTTATGCTGGTATCCCAGAAAAGATGTGTTTTAAGATACAGAAAGTATGCAAGTTCTCCACATGGTCCAAGGAACCTGCAATATCACAAGGAGTTTCAAGAATGCTATATTAAAAATAAGCATCTAAAAAATAAATTTAACTTGTTCTTAACAGCTGCTACAGCACCTTACACTACAACACATGGAACGAGGCAGGACTGTAGCAGAAGTGGTTGAATGTCCAACTTTTCCTGGATAATTGGTAAACAAAAATCCAGGGTCTTCAGGAGTGCTAAGTAGTTTGGGAAGCTTGGCTACTATGTGCTAAATAAGATCCCCAGATAAGATTTTTTTTTTACAGACTGTGTCATTTTTACAATAATGCATAGTAACATATTCAAAATTGATGAACACTGGGAACTATCTCAGACCCCATCTTTGGGAAAGCAAGCACTGAACAGAGGGATACTACATAGGAGGCATGCTGTCTATGCCATTTTGCACACATGGTGCATATCCAGGAAGAGGGTCAAACCATCAGCAGCTTGATCGTTCTAACTGGGGTGTCTTGATGGACTGTACTGGAGTCCATCCAGTGGACAGGATGGAGAGAAGATGGAGAGGAGACTAGGAAAAGATTACAGCTTAACATGGTTTGTGAATGAATCGTTCTTCAGTAAAAGGAATTAACACTATTATAGCCATTGCCGGAAAAAAGGAATAAAGCTAAAGATGTATCTGTAACAAGTGGAACACCACTTAAAGGTTTGGGTGTTTGGCTATAATGACATCCATTCAACTAGAAGAACATGGTGATAAATCACTTCTAAGAACTCAAGACTGAAACAGGATTACAGCTCTAAAAGCAAATCAGAGTATACCTGAACTTGTTGTAGAAGTCACTTTCCAGCTCAAATGGAATCCAATAGATAGCATTAGTAGCAAGGCTTGCTAAAGCCTTAGGCCACGAGCTGTGAACTTTCACCTAGATACGCTGTCGGTATACTGAACTATTACTTAGCTACGTGAAGGCAGGCAGCGAAACTGGTGCAAACCAGAAAGATAAGAGCCACAACCATCAGCAGAAGTTGCATCCGTTGAGATAAGAAAAGGAACAGCTCGCCTGGAGACAGAGAAAGGATCCAATGAGGAACAAGAAGACCCCAGACCCAAATAGTGCTGTTGGACCAAACCGTTGCGTGAGGGGAGGGGAACTTAAATTGTAAGGATATATTTGCTTTGTTTGGGGTCCCTCTCTGGAGGCACCCAGCTCAAGCTGTTTTCTACTGCTGTACCGCTCAATAAATTCTTCTGGCGTACATCGTATTGGAGACTCTGCTTCAGGGAAACCTAGGGTCAAGCCTGAGGGGAGAGAAAGCACTGAAGAGTAAGCGTGTGTGTGAGCAAGGAGGTGGGAAGGGGCATCCGTCGGCTCAGTGGAGCTGCCCTCTGCAAAGGGACTCCGGTCCTAGCAGTTACAGTCTCGGGTGGGCGTGTGCGACTCCCTGAACGGTGTGTGAATGCTCGGGCAGCGGCTTCTCCTTTAACAAACTGTGTATGAAATTACAGCCTTTTGCCCCCACACAATGTAGCTGTTCAATATTACTTTTGTTTGCAATAAAGTATGAGCATCTAAACAATCAGGCAAAACTATTCCAGGGTATCTTATGTCCTTTCAGGCAATCACACTAAATAACTTAATGGATGGGAATCAGTGTTAGGAGCTACAGAGCTTCCCCAGTTTCTATATTAGTCAGCAGAACCAAAGTCTCTCAGCACATTTGTGGAATGTGAATTTGCAAAACTTACTACTTTATTTCTCCTATACAACTAATGGTTTTCAGAGTAAAGATTTTTCCACTGCACTTACAAATGCATATTACCAAGAAAACTGAGGACAGCTGTTCTGTTTCACAAAGCTGCAGTTTTAGTTTTTTCTTTACTGTTTTTTTTGATGATGGTGGTAGTGAACTCCTTTTATCTGAGGCTGATCCGGTGAAAAATGTCCTTGTCAATGCACTTCAAAAACAAAGTTATAGGTTCTTTGCCTTGTCACATTTTTAAACAGTATTGAGTAGACATAATATTATATCATGAATATAAGCAAAATAAGCAAGTATTTTTAGCTACCCTTTTTCAAATTTAACAAAATAACTAACATATTTTAGTGGAGAAGGAAAGCTAACAGCTTGACTAAAGATGCTCCCCAAATTATCCAATTTTATAGGGAAAAGATTAGCCTGAATCAATTTTATGCTCTGAAAAAAACCAGAGAATGACTTCCTCAGTTTCTTCTAGAGCTTCTTGAAATCTTTGATTACATTTACCGGAAGTTTTCTCCAGTAATACCAAGTGAATAACAATTAAGAATAATAAAATGGATTGGTACAGCATCATTTGCCAGATAAGTTTTCCTTTAGTACCTTACAACACTAGATATTTTCCTCAAGAATAAGGTAACATGAAGAAAGGATTTCATCTGGTTTGTTTGGGTTTGCTTTTGAAAATGAAAACAAAAGCTGTTACATCAATTGTTTCTTATAGTGAACTTATTATTTAGCTCTGTCTGTGTGTGTGTATAGGGGGAGTGTGGGGGGGGAAGGTGTTTCTTATTTACCACATCTGATAAGAAATGTTGGAATAACTCTGGAATAACTTTAGTCCAAATCTAGTAAATTGGATCCATATATTTATTCATATCTCATTGTCATTCTGAAAGATGAGAACCATACAAAGTAACAAGCCTAGTTTTAGTACCTAAACCTTTCTGGTATATTCAGAAAGGTTTTACTCCTAGAGCTATACTTCTGCCTTTCATTTTTGTTTTCATTTTTGTTGCTTTATTTTGTTGTGCTTGTTTGTTTGTTTGACTTCTAGTTTTTATTCCCCCATATTTCCTTAATTATGTACTTAATGAAGGCAAACAATAACATAGAAGGTAAAGGTAGAAACCTGAAAAATTCTGATGTTGTTCATATTTCATTAACAGTGAAGGAAGGAAGGAAATGTATATAATGTAGATATTGCAAGTCCAGGAAAAATATTTCATTTAAAAGACTGTGGAGATTATGAAGATAAAACAGTGGCGTACTGTAAAAGTGGGTTATTAAAAGTTTGGACTGGGCAACACTTACCTTTATAAGTAATTTCAAAAGGGAAAATCTCAAGTTCTCAACTGCCAGAAGGAGTTAGTAAATTATTAATACCATCTTGTCTCAGTAGTGTCACAGAGACACCAGTCTTTTGAAAGTACCATATTTAACACTCAAAAACTATAATTTGCCCTTCATGATGTAAGAAGCTATGGGGTATGTTGAGAAACAGACGTAAGTGCTGCACACTTGAGCATCACTACATGTAGCTAAAGTAGGAGCTGTAGCTGAGTTAGGTCCCCCAGTTATTTTGTAGTGTGAAAAGTGGGTGGAGAGTAGATGCCTCAGGAGGGAACTCAGCCACGCGTAGGCTGTGTGGAAAGATGCCTAGCCACTGCATGAGTAGCAAAAATATACAAGCACTCCTTGTCTTGTTGCAGGTGATGGGTGTGCTAGTGACAAGGGCTGGGTCCTTGCTTTCGCTTTCCTATCCTGGGACTCAACTCTTTTCTGAGTAATGGTGCCAATTCAACAGAAGAGGCACAGACTAACACTGACCAAACCAGCCTGGTGTAAGGGACATTTCTGAAAAGTGGGAGATAAGAAAGACACTGAAAACAGGTGACTCACTGCCTGGACGGATGTCTTATCCACTAGAAAATGTACAAAAGAAAAGAAAAAGGCAGCAGCTCTTCCTCCTGCATTTCCAGTGAATACCCTTTTGATATGCTGATGGAGAACACCTGGCAGATTAAGGAGGGCTTACTCTGAAGATGGGTACTGGATTTTCAATTTCTGCAGAGCAGATTGGAAGAGCTTCTATTCACAGGCAAAAGCCAAACTGAAGGAGCACAGCAAATGGCACAACTGTAGAGCTGAGCACCAGCAGAGCTGGGCAGGGGTGTCAAGGCTGGGAGACAGGCGCCTCCATTATGCAATTATGCCTCATTTTAGGCTTTTCTGTCATTTTATGGTGCCACCCCTTGGTTAATACAGCTTGGTGCAGAGGGTAAATTTGTTCATGCTAAGGGCCACCGAAGACAGTTTTCTGATAATACAGTAATTATTATAGAAACAGTAGTGTTGAAAAGGTATATTGGTTGGAAATTGAAGACAGCAAAGTTCAAACAGAAAATAAGTAAATTCTTAGTAGTAAGTCCATTTAAAAATCAGAGCAGATAACCAAAGAATATAAGAGATTCTTAATTAATAGAATTGTGTAAATCACAATCATGTGATTTTTTTTTTTTTTTTAATAGATAGTCAGACACAATTTTGAAGAGCAGGAAGAAGAATCCTTATGTAAAATCCCATGGATTATGGTTTCATAAATAGTATATGATCACACCATAGATTTCAAGGTCAGAAAGGATTTTGAGAAATTAAAAACACATTTTTAATTAAATTTCAATATTTTTCTATAATGCCAGCTTATCTGAGATGAATTTTCAACACCTGTTTCCTCAAATCAGTATTGGTCCTACTTGGTTCCCCTTCCCTCACACAGATATAATGTAATTTAAATACATTTAATCAATTTCTGACTGAGAGCAGTATTTAAGCATGAAGTTAGGCATAAAACTGGAGCTATTTCCTGTTCAGACAAGGGGAACTCTTACTACAAACAGTTAATGTACTTCATCTGTAACCAGTGCTTGAGGCAGAAGGTGCAGACATCGATTAGTAGCTTGCAGAAGAGCTACACAATTTTACTTCAGTGGAAGAAAAATTAGCATTTTTCTTTTTCAGAAAATACAGTTTTATTATCTGAATGACAGTTTCAGAAATATATCTGATATAAATAGACAAGAAAGAATCACTGATAAAGTCAAATGACACTACTATAATAAAAGCAGGAACTAATAATTTGCTTTATGTGTGTATTTATGTATACACACACAGAGCTATATATAAGTATATATAGATATACTGATTTTTGCAGTGGGCCTTCGCACTAACAAAGATGGAACCCAAGGAAAATAAATTCCAAAATTAATGGCCTTCCTCTGATTTGTTCTGTAACTGAAGAGTAACAGAGGCCTGAGGGGCAATGAGCTTGAGCATCGCAGTCTGGTTGAAACAGAGGAGGAGGAGGATTTCTTGGGATACTATTACAACCCACTTATGAATATAATAAATGTTCCTGCCAAGATGAAAATAACCTTAGAATAAACTTCACCATGAAAAGTCAAAAAGCAAATATCCTTCTCTATATTGCTTTCATAAAGTAGTTTTGAAATACTGACATTTTTTCCACAGACAAGATTTTCTGTGCATTGCAAAATATTGTTTTGCTGCTGTAATTCCCTTGCTTTAGAGAAAGAGAACTTGTTTTTTAGCCACTCAACTTTTTCCTGGGACAAATGAATGAAAATGGGTGTAAAACTGCCTCTTCCAGTGTTTTTTATTTACACTTAGTTCCTGTTATATTTTGTCAAATATGAACATTTTATAGACAAAGTACTTCCACAGTTCCAGAAAGAAATAAGCTTGTCTCCAGGTTTTAGCTACTGTTCTCATATACTTGCTCTCCCTTATACTACAAAAGATGGGCCTTAGCTAACTAACAAACTATATTATACATTGCTTTGCATTAAAAATTCTGACCATATTCAGATATTCACTACATGCAGTTCCATAACTATGTCAGTCATGGCTGAAAAATAACTGAAGATTGGATGAATGTATATAATCCATTTTTATACTGCTGTTTTTCAACATGAGAGGTTTGGTTTTTTTTTTTTTTTTATTCACAGAACTCAGTTCCTAAACACAAGGGCTTATGGCACTGGCTGCTAACAACTCACTATTTAAAAATGTTCACCTTTATCAGTTAATCCAACTTGATTTTCAGCTTTTCACTGATTATTAACTTTTTCCATGCCAACAAGGTATTACTACATCTTGCTAGCATTGACACACAATTTGACACGAAGCACAATACAGAGATATATATAAAATTCTGGAATAATTTTCAAGTTTAACATATCTGAAAATTAAAATTTGGCCTTATCTGATCTGTGATATTTTCACTTTTTACTCAGTAAACTAGTAAGGTGCAAGGAAATGTCATACCATATAGAGGATAAGCTACGGATTGATGCAGTCAGTTCTCCAGGGGCGGAGAACCCAAATTAACTAGGAGGCTGTTAAGATGCACCTGGACCTTGTCTCCCACTCTCCCCCTCCCTGTTACCATAAGAAAGTCAGTTCAACTGAAAGGCCATATTAGGAGGTGGAAACAAGAGCTTCCAATGTGGTACATTTTTAAAAATTAATGATTTGTATCTCCCTATGGAAATTAGAGTATTGCTAGATTGTGACAAGCAGTTCTTCAAGAGCTAAATCCTGGAAGGACTCCAGACGGAGGTCACGGGCTTTTTGCAAATACCAGCCTGCGAAACTGGGTGGTATTTTATAGTCTATGCTGCTGAAAAATGTATATATCTTGGCAATTTTTTCTTATTCAACTTTTTGACCTTACTCCTTCTTTTCTCTTGAAAATTATCACACCACATATGCAGATACACTTCTTTCCAGTAGCTTTTTCCACAAGACAAAAAAGTAAGGTTTATTTTTCTTAAGAGCTACATTTGAAGGTAAACAATTTTTTGTCAGTTATTAATTATTAACAAAAGAAAACTGAGTTTAGGAAGCTACTATTTCTGTTGCTTCTACTTTATCCCTCCAGGGTACCCTTCTAAATACCTTCACTCCAAGCATTAGAAAATGCAAAGATGTAAATTGTAACCATTGTCCAAGGGATTTGAAGAACTCTCTAGAAACATGGGCTGAGGATCATAAAAACCGGAATAAACAACTGTGCTAAGAAATAAAAGAGAAATATTACACATAAGGCAGAACAGATGCCATTATCTTTTAGTCCTGAAGAACCAGCTAAAAGCAACATCAGTTTATTTATACATGACAGCGTAATATATTCTGGTTAAAAACAAAACAAAACTCTGAGGCACTGACAGGTTTAGGAGCTATGCCTCAGCATGTCCTAATACTCTGTATCATCTGATTTCTCAGAAAGGCTCATAAGGGCTATGGAGGCAGCAGTGGCTGACCATTTCTAGTTGGTGTAGCGGTGGCACTGATGCCACTATGCCAATGTACTCCCATAACCCTTCTTTTGCTCTCAGTCTGTGCCTTGTGCCAGAAAGTTCAGAGGACAAAAGTAACAGTGACATGGCTCTAACAAAAAGCGACAGGAGCAAGCTGGCAAAGGAAATGCAAAATGGCTGGGCTGCTTTACTGAAGATGGGTACATGAGGAATGGAGGACAACAGTCATTGGTGTACAAGTACCTAAAGTTACACATTTGTCATTTTCATTTGGGTGATGCTGAGAGAGAACGCTAAAGAAATGTGACACCAATAGCAGTGGTGTAGGACATTATTAAGACTGTGGTAATAGAGAAGACGTGCAATCAGAATTTTTTCTTTTTTTAAAGAGACTCCTGACAAAGGAATAACTGCTGTGATTTCATTTTTTCTTAGTCGGTATTCCAGGTGTAGATTACTGTGTAAATGAGGTTGTTTTAATTTCTTTGAGTATGACCCCTATATTTCTTCAAAACAAAATAAAACAAAAACCCTAAACCAAATGTATTTCCGAAAAACTGCAAAGACCTTAATCAGTTTGTTAAATTCTAGCTTCCTTTCAAACTTTAATTACTCACTGATGCAGATGTGCAGGCATTAAGAGATAACAAATAATTATAACTGATTCACCATGTATGCCAAAGTAGTTCTCTTGAGGCTTGATGGTTTATTGTTCTCTAATGTCACTCTAGATCAAAGGAAAATGTTTCAAACTGTCTTGCACAGCTTGAGAGACATTGCATATGGAAATCAGATCATACAAGTTACTCTCTTGGAGGACTGTTCTCTACCATAAACAACTAAAGTCACATAAGAGATACATTAAGGGAGATTTCTATACATGCACACAATTGCACAGAATTTCTGGCTGAGGGCATGCTTATTGAATTACCTCCAAACTGAAGCTCTATCCACAGATTAACAATCACTCAAACTCTAAAGAGCCACAAAGCATGATCATGCTCATTACTCATACTGAACAAAAAAAAATCAGCAACAGCCTCAACAGCATTGAGCCAGGAGCTTATCGTAAGGTGCCCAGGCCCCAGCGTACCACTGCAAGCTAGACATACGTTCCCTAGCAGATGGAAGAGTAGTTGCTGGCCAACTGCACCCACACTGCTCCCTTCCTACACAACTGCTTAGCTGCAGCTGTACCCTATCCAGCAGCTCACCTGTTTGAGAAAGGCAAATGCTTCAGGCTGAGCACAAGCACAAGTGCACGAAGGCAAGTGCATGAAGGATGGGAAAACAGGAATGAGAGTGAACAGCAGGATAGGGGCATGAGAGGAATGGGGTGGAGGTACAGGAAAAGCAGTGATATGTGAGAGAGGAGCTAACTGATATTTGAGCTGGGCACTCCAGAAAGGGAGCCTATCCTCAATTACCTACGGATTATTTAACCTCAGTTCTGGATTAAATACAACATGAGGCAGTGGCACTACAGCTGATTCAGTAAAGAGCTAGCTTAGGTCAGACAGACTTAACTAATGCATGCAGAGCACTGTGTGAACACAGTTGTGTGATTTCTGGGGCCAGCTCAGCAGTACAACATCTTCAGGAACAGCCTGAGTTAATGAGACCTGATGAGTCTCAACAGACTGAATGCAGAACCACTTACCCGTTCCTGCATCTGCTCCCCAGCTTTATCTCATTTAAAACAGCTGCAGTGAGCCTAGCTACACTCAAGGCACCTCCACAATACTGCAGTACTACTAGCATCTGTGTATGTATGTGTGTGCACAAGAAAGAGGTCAGAGTCAAGTATTCCATATACTTTTTCTTTTTTTTTAAAAAGGCACAGCAGTTGTGGATCAACTTCATGGAACAGCCTGAGGATGCCTGTACTAACTGTCCATAATTTAATCTTGCCTGTATTTCCTACTATGCCTGTCAGAAAGATATTTTCAAATATTTGTTCATTATTTCAACCTCTAAGTCACTGCTTAGCCAGGCTATTGCTTAGAACTTGCTGTCACCAATTCTTCTAACTACCTGATGATTTCTTTGTTATTGTTGTTCTTTACTACATCTTCTACCGGGGGGGGGGGGAAAAAAAGTATCTGAAATGTACATATGTATATGTATACACACATGCTCACACACATATATATATGGGTAATATGAAACAGTAGACAATATTTGGATAAGGAATACAACACATCACAGAGAGCCCAAATAACTTTTTGTACTGTTATCCACTGTGCTTGTTATCCCCCTATTGGCAATAAGAGTTTCAAACCTATTGCTCATTTCTCTTCTGCAACATTATACAAGATGGAGATTATTTTTGCAGATGCTCTAAAGTTTGTAATCTTATATTGTCACAACATTTTCCCCAAATAGAATAAAACAGTCACTGAAACTTTTGAAGTGATAGTCTGAAAAAAAGTTTGTTCTAGCACTAATCCTTATGCTAACAGCTTCAAGGCAGAAGGTCTCTGTGTGAAAGACAATAAACAAACAACGCTAATTTTGTTATTGGTATGACACCGTTCTTATCTAGCTCAATACGAATTGTGATGTGACAGCTCATGAATTTCAGCTATAATACTTGGCAACTTGCTCAAGCAATCTCGTAGGCACTAGTAGTTATGTTTGAGAAGCTGCAATGGATTAATATAATTCATTTTTGAAAGAGAGATAGAAAACTACCCAGGAAATTTTAGCTGAATTATTCTGAGCTCAGTTCTAGAACATATGATTAAACAATCTGTGAGCAGGGAAAAAAAGTACCAGCCAACCATTTATCAAGAGCAAATAATAACCAGTCAACTGAATTTCCTTTCATCTGGAGCTATAAGATTTACCAATAGTGGACAATAGGTAGAAGCTGTGTCTGATGCCCTTAGCAAGGCTTCTGATACTGCCTATGTGACGTTATCACAAGCAAGTTAGGAAATTTTGATTTAAATGGAAATTAAACTGATGGAAGAACATATCTTGAAGGGACTATATGAGAAGGCAATATCAAGTGAACCTACATACAGATTTGTACCATGTCTAATATTAATTTTCATTAATTGCTTGGTTGATGGAATAGAGGGTAGATTTATTACATTCACAACGATGCAAAACCAAACCAGCAGCAAGCACTTGAGAAGAGGAACACAATTTAAAGTGGTCTCAAAAAAACTGAGAATTCAATTCAGTAAGTTCAAAGCACTAAAATAACTAGCTGAATAAACTGGATGAACATAGGAACGGGTTGCAAATGACTGGACAGATGGTCAGAACTCTAGAAATTTTAAAAAGCAGGATTCATTTAGTCTAGAGAAGATTGAACTGAAGTAAGTATCAACCCTGCAATATATGAGGTTATTGCTGAGAGAGAGTAAACTGTTCTCAATTTCCATTGTGGTGACATAATTAGCTTAAATTGCAGCAGGGGACATTAAGGTTGGAGACAAACATCTTTTGAACTGCAAGGATTACAAAGCAGTGGAACAAAAAATTCTGCAAAGCTACAAAAAAAAATCTTGACTTAAAGAGCAGGTTAGACAGAAATTGGTCAGAAATTATTTAAGTCTAGTTGATCCTGCCTAAGGCAAAAATCTGGACTGCGCAGCCTTTCAAATCTCCTTCAAGCCCTATTTATTATACCTATCATTCCTTTGTGAAAAAAAAAAAAAAACCTCTATAAAAAGCAGCATGGAGAATAAGATAGAACCCTATGCTAATTTATAGTGTCCTTTTTCACAGAACTTTAAATGTTGGTTTGCATACAAACATGATCATGTGCATTTTCTATAGCTAATACATTTTCAACTTTTATTTTGATTACTTGATAACAACGGAGAAAAACAAAAAAGGGAGAATGAGAAACAGTACCCACAGACTGACTGACTAGAATAAGAACAACACTTACTAAATTATTTCTTCTCCTGAGTTAGCTTACTGATATTGAAATTGGCCTCTCTTTGTCATTGTAATTTCTCATAGTATGATATTTTTTATGGAATGACAATGCAAAATGGCAGGGTAGCACTTCCTTTTCTCTATTTTTAATTCTACTGAAAACTGCTAGCCTCAATTTCTTAGCTAAGATATAAGGAGCTTGTTTTACTTTAAGTGATCTATCAAGTTTCTCAGAAGTTTGGTGGCCGAGTGACAGTTAGGTGTGCATTGTAATATATGGAGGCAAAGTATACAGGAAAGAAAGGCTATGTGGGTGTTGGGATACTATTACATATCAAAAAGTACTTAAAAACAAAATCGGATTAATTACCTAATCTCATTAATTAACCCAGAAATTATATTCCAGGTCTGAAGAATATGATGAGTCTGTAATCAGGAGTAACACGAACTGCCTATGAAGAGGGAGATCAGAGAGGCTGTGATGGCAGGAGATGTGACCATAATGCGAGGCTTCAATCATATTGCTCTAGCATTGTGATCCTGAAACTGGGCTCCCAGATCCTGGCAACTGCTGGTCTATATTGCTGCCTTCCCCATATGGTAGAGGTTGGTAAAACCACTCTGAGAAATAAAATTAACAACACGTGTCATTTGCTTGGAAAGATCTGCCGTAGCTTTTTGTTAAAGGGAGTCCTGGCCTTCTTTAAAGAAGTCAACAAGCATGCAGAGAAAGATGATTCGGTTCAGGTAGGATACATACATATATAAAATATTTCTTATAAAGTCTCTCAGAAAAGAGTTTTAAGAAACTTGACAACATTACGTAAAAAGAAAGGTCCTCTCCTGAGTGTGCATTTCGTTGAAAGACAGGAAAGAATGGGTAGGAGTATGCTGCATTCTTGTAGTGGAAACCGGTTTAGAACAGATGAAAGAAATTATGTCTTTTCATAGCAGATAGTGAGTGTCTAGAGCTTGCTGTCACAGGAGGTTGTGAGGGCCAAGAGAAGCAGCAGTTTCAGAGTGGGATTCGACAACTTCATGGACAATAGGCTGAAAAATACATACTACAAGGAATAGGCAGTAATGTGTCTCCTGATATCCCCAATCCAACAGCTATGGATGCTAGGAGTGGGGGTCAGTATGAGGGGAACAGTCTGCAGAAAGCAGCCAGGCTGGTACATTCTCCCTGCCCAGCCTGTCCTAATGTCACCACCAGAGACATTTGCTGGGCTACACAGAACACTGGTTTGACACAGTGAGGCATTTCTTATGCTCTCAAGTGTGGTGAGCATCAATTTTAGTCCCATTTATAAACCTAGTTATTCTTTTATTTGTTGTAGGTCTATAAAATACCAATTCTGCAACATAAACCACTGAGAGATCTCTGGCAAATGCAGAGTTATGTGAGACCAAAAATATTTGTTAAGAGCAATGTTGTCCTCATCCAAATTCATGCCAAATCCTGTGCAAGTTGTTTCATTCTTTTTCTAAATTATAGGGAAATCTGTGGTGTTATAAATAGATCCTCTTTCAGTAGTAAACAGGAAAAAGGTTTGATTTGTTACTATGTTGGCATAATATATTATTTATGTTACTAATACATAATATCTTTTCTAGCTGCTGCTAAGAAGAATCTCCAAACACTTGACTTTTTACCTAAATCAAGGAATAAAAAAAAAATTAGTAAACATGATACATACTGAAACGCTTTCCATGACTGCATCATATTCCAATTATTTATTCATCACAATTTTCCATTGAAATGAGAAAGTCTGAAAAAGTTGACAAGGTTGAGACAACACGAACGGTTCATCTGAGAATCCAACTGCATCTCCCTCTGTGCCTGAACAGATTGCTCCCAACCGGAGCAAGGGGGAAACAGAGACCATGTCCTAACTCATTGAATGTTGCAGCTGCAGCCCTTCTCAGGCGGCACAATACAAATCTGCTCCTCACCCAGGCCGTACGGCTTGGAAGATTACGACACAGGTCAAAACGACTGAATCTAATGATAATGCACATGACAAACTTCAAGAATAACAGATTTCATAAAGCATGTTTCAAACTAGTAAGAAGATTGTAACAATTAAGGAAAGGCTGAAAAATAGGTAAGTCTTTTCACCTGGCTTTTACACAGGCTGCTTTAAAATCAGCCTTCTCACATTTATTCTCCCTAAATATTCAAAAGTGCATCCTTAGTGATGTTTCTTCAAAGCAAAATATGACTTTCTTCCTGACATACTCAAATAAAGAGCTCTGTACTGGGAAAGACATGCACATCCTCTTATTAACTGACTTGTTATTCCTGTTCATCACTCCTGAACTGTGCAAAGAAGCCATTATCACCAAATTACAGTCTTCAAAATGCATGGAATGAAAACTAAGATGATTTGGATGGAGACAAAACAACACATTATATCCACAATGTATGTTGAGAGCTTTATTAAACAAAGTTGTAAAGAAAGTCACATATCTTCTTCCCCTCTTGGCTGTCACTTTATCTATTTCCTATGCTCCATTACCTCTGCACAAGCCCAGGAGGTGTTTGCACATAATAGCATTTCATTCTTGACTGAATTTACACTGAGCGTTCCCCTCATATTATGCATACATATGATTTTGCATTTTATCGCCACTTAAAAAAATCTTGTGAATCCCATGCAATACTTTCGGAAACATACCCTACAACCAAATTTTAAAAAGGATATTTTTAGTTCCCACAGATGCAAAGACACAAGACTTAAGTTCAAGAAATCTTCTTGCAGCTCTTATTCCTGAAAGGGACGTAATTATAATGCATTGTGCATGTTCGTTGTCATTTTGAAATTGTGCTCCAAAGTAGCCGTTGCAAGAAGATTAATGCCAAAACAGATAACAGTCTGCTCTTTGATGGCCAAATGGTTAAATGGTTTGGAAATCTGAGATAACATGCCTAACATTTCAGTAGCAGGAAACATACAATCACTTTTGTTACGATCTGCCCCAATTTTGTGTCTAAGAATAAGAATTACAAATGATTTTGTCATTGCTCAGTGAGATATGCCAGGAATTTCTATTGCAGCTGAAATCTGATCAAAACAAGTAAAGCGTGTTGGAGGTTTTTCTTCAACAGAATAAAAAATGTCTAAATAATTTCTAAAGAGATATGAAGACAGGATCCCTGCCCTGCGCAGTTTGAAAGCTTCTTCCCTAAGAACTCATGTAGCAAATCTCCATAGCATATGGGTGACCAAAACTGACAGGTATCAAAGGTGAATGAGAATACCGCAGTAAAGATGAAGAGGATAATAAAAATCTCTGCATTTGGGTGATAAAATTAAATGTATGATTTGTTAGATGTTTTAATCTTACTTTTTCAGAGAAACTGGGTATGTAAACCAGCAAAATTTCAAGCATGTTCTGAATGAATACATTTTGTTTCCTTTTTGTACATATTATGGTCAACAGCATACGATCTGTAAAAGCAGACCGAAAATATCTGGGAACAGCTTTTTTTTTTTTTTTTTCCCCTTGTCCTGTAAAATGCTGTAAACACACAGTCTTGATATATACCATATTTATTTCTATTTTGGTCTTGCCTCTTCCATTCCCTTATTAAAAAAAAATAAAAAATAAAAAAAAAAATCTATGTTTTCACTAACAATTCCAAAGTACTGAGTTTTCTCTGAACTGTAAAATGAAATTCAGTTAATATGCTTCAAAATGCTACTCCCTTCTCTCCCATAACTGCAAGGATAGGAGTGTAAATTTAACCAGATTTCTATCATGGAGAGCTTAATTTTAAAAAATGTTTTGGGGTTCATTTCATTATTTTTAAGTGACAGAGTTGCCTGACTTAAACCATACCAAACTAAGAAAGTGAAATTTAAACATGAAGAATTAGTGTATTGAAAAAGTTGCAGTTCTTAACCTGGGTCACTCTCCACACATATCTTAGATTTCCTCATCACAACACGGATGGACAGACATACACAAACGCCTGCATTTTTAAAAGATATTTAAGACCAATGAAATAATTTAACTGAGAGAGAGCACTGAATATTAACAAATATTAAAAAGTACACTGTAGTATTTCAGAAACTACCTGTAACGGTATTTTCCTGGAAGGCTAGCATTAGAGAGGACAGAATTGTGACTGTTTCTGTTACATCTTACATTTTTCACTGAATTTCTCATTAAAAGTAGCTTTCCACTTGGATGTGGACACTTGGCTTTATCTAAAAGTCTTAAAAAAAAAAAAGTTCTTATCAAATGTAATCAAAAGAAATTGCTCTGAGAAAATGCTATGTAGCTATAACCATCTTTTACTATCTGCGCTTACTTTACTTCAGTGCAAACCAAAAAATAAGAACTAAAAACAAGCTCTAACATTTAACCTTTATGCTGCTTAGCAGTTATTTCTGAATTATTTCAATAAATCTCCTCCCAAATAGATTTTTTTCTTTTTCTTTCCCTAACTAGAATACTAGCAGACAGACAGACAGCAGGGTGCTGCCCAGCAACAGTATGCCATGGACAGCTCTTATAGGAACTGGATTCCTCACAGTGCATCCCTCACAGGGAAAATTCAAATAAGGTTCGAAAAGAAAGGAAAAAAATACANTGTTATTTTAATTAAGATTTGTGATTTTAAGATTGTCTAATGAAAGAATTTCAAAGGAATTGGGTAATGAGCACCCAAAGAAATTAAAAGTCAGGTGCACAATTTCCTTAGATTCCACTGACAATTCTGGTTTATGTATAAATCATTCTAATAATTAGAGACATACAAAATGATTAAATTCATACAAAAATACTCATAATTAAACATTAAAATTATTAAAAATAAGCCAACCCAGTTGGCTGTGCTCATCCCCAGTTCAG